>JAUMJK010000681.1:342500-465513 GCA_033558105.1 Coccyzus lansbergi | reverse complement strand
CTCTTTCTCTCTCTCTCTCTTCCTCTCTTTCTCTCTTCCTCTCTTTCTCTCTTTCTTCCTCTCTCTCTTTCTTTCTTTCTTCCATGCATGGCAAACCAGGAGGCAGAGCAAGTTGATTCCCACCCTCCCCACCTCTGCTATGCCAGCGAATTTCCAATTTTCAGCTAATATCAAGGTCGTGACAGAAAGCGCAGAGGCCCTGGTAGGACATAATGGCAGAAGAATTGTAAATGTTGCTTTTAGTGAATGCAGAATGAGGAAGGGCCAAGGAGGGGAAATTTTCCATTCAGCGCCGGCCTCTGAAAAGTGAATACATTTTCTCCTCCAGTGTGTCGCATTAGATTTCCAGAGGTGCTCGGCACCAGGTACATGTCATTAGTAACAGTTTGCGTGGTAATGAATCCTTTTATTTCTCTTCCACACAGCTCATGAATACATAAAGAGGCTGGTTTTAGTCGCATCTGGTTCAGCTGCAGGAGCCTCACATAACTTAATTTTGCATCCTCTTCAGCAGGGCAGCAAACCCAGCTGGGGTCAGGCTTAAAGGCACAGGGAGGTTTTGAAAACATTAAGTAAAATCTAGGCTCAGAGGTGAGGATTTGCTTGGGGACAGCTTGGAGCTTGCTCTGTTCAGTGGTGGTCTTAATAAAGATGGGGCGTCCTTTGTTTTGATGCAGAGGAACAGATGATGTAAAATCACAGAACATCCTGGATTGGAAGGGACCCACAAGGCTCATTGAATTCAGCTCCTGTCCCTGCACAGGACACCCCAACATTCACATCATGGGGCTGAGGGCATTGAACAAATGCTTCTGGAATATTGTCACTCTTGATGCTGTCACTGCTGCCCTGGGAGTTGTTCCTGTGCTCCACCAACCTCTGGGGGAAGAACCTTCTCCTAATGTCCAACCTAACCCTCCCCTGGCCTCCTCCTGCTGTTCTCTTGGGTCAGAGAGAAGAGCTCAGCACCTGCTCCTCCTCCCATTGTGAGGAAGCTGTAGATCATGATGATGTTGCCTTTTCTCCAGGCAGAAGAGACTAAGTGACTTCAACTGCTCCTCACATGACCCTCTATACCTGTGACCAGCTCTGTGCCCTCTGGATGCTCTCCATTAACTTTAGATCCTTTTAACTTTATGGCACCCGAAGCTGGTCCCAGTGCTCCATGTGGGGTGACCCCCGTGCGGAGCAGAGTGGGACCATCCCCTCCCTCTCCTGGCTGGTGATGCTGTGCTGGGTGTACCCAGGGCACGGTTGCCCTTTGGCTGCCAGGGCCCTGCTGGCTCGTGTTCCCTTGGGTAGCACTCCCCGATTCCTTGCTGCAGGGCAGCTCTCCAGCCCCTTGTTCCCCAGGCTGTTTGGACAACCATGGTTGCCATGTCCCAGGAGCAAAATCCAGCACGTTACCTCATTAAACATCAAGCGGTTGGTGATTACCCAGCTCTCCAACCACTCCAGATCCCTCTGCAGGGCCTTGCTGCTCTCAACAGCTTCTCCCAGTTTTGTGTCGTCTGCAAATTTAGTCATGAAAACTTCAAGTCCTGCCTCCAGGTCATTTATGAGCAAGTTAAAGAGCATTGTTCCTGGGGTGGATCTCAGTGGAACTCTACTGGGGACTGTTCTCTAGAGTTCAGCCAAATGTTCGCCTGTTTGGGGCAACAGTGAGTGCATCTCTCCTTGACACTGAGGAAGGAGCAAGCCTGGGTGACTCTTGGTTTTGGTTAAAAACTTCCCCCTTCCTTGCCCTGGGAGGATGGTTCCAACACTGTGGCTGCAGGTAGTTGAGTCTTTCCTGAAGTCAAAAACTCACAGCCAGGAATTACAACTGCTTTCACACCCTGGCTCTGCAGGCAAGGAATGGCTGCCAGCACTCCTCCGGCAGAATTGCTGTGCTTTCCCTTCTGAAGTTTTATCTTTCTTAATTACAATTAACTGCCTTGCAACTATAATAATAATAATAACAACAACAACAATAATAATAATATTCTCATGCTTTTGGTTCTCTGCAGCCACCCTTCAGGACTATGGCTGCAAAGTGCTGTTCAGGAGGTTGTGGAGAGGAGGGAGATGGGCTCTTCTGCCAAGGGACAGGGGACAGGACGAGAGGGAATGGAGAAGATGAGGAATGGAGAAGAGGAGGCTGAGGAGAGACCTCATTGCTCTCTGCAAGTCCCTGAGAGGAGGTTGTGGAGAGGAGGGAGCTGGGCTCTTCTCCCAAGGGACAGGGGACAGGATGAGAGGGAATGGCCTCAAGCTCCACCGGGGGTGGTTCAGGATGGGCATTAGGAAAAAGATTTTCACAGAAAGGGTCACTGGGCATTGGAATAGGCTGCCCAGGGAGGTTGTTGATTCACCTTCCCTGGAGGTGTTTAAGGGACGGGAGGATGAGGTGCTAAGGGACATGGGTTAGTGTTTGATAGGAACGGTTGGACTCGATGATCCGGGGGGTCTTTTCCAACCTGGTGATTCTATAATTCTATGACTCTAAGTGGTGACAGCAAGAGTTGTGTGAGGGAAGAAGGGTTCCCCAGCCAAGTAAATGCACCTGTTG
The DNA here is from genome assembly GCA_033558105.1 of Coccyzus lansbergi. Taxonomy (NCBI): domain Eukaryota; kingdom Metazoa; phylum Chordata; class Aves; order Cuculiformes; family Coccyzidae; genus Coccyzus; species Coccyzus lansbergi. Next base: position 462,962 of record JAUMJK010000681.1, on the reverse strand, counting down.
AGTGGGACTAGAGAATAAATCAACCCAGGGATGGGGCAGCCACCTCTACTCTGGGCAACCTGTTCCAGGGTCTCCACACACTCACAGGAAAATATTTCTCCCCAACATCTCATCTCAATCTCCCCTATTTCAGCTCAAAACTGTCACCCCTCATCCTCTCCCTGCCCTCCCTGATCCAGAGCCACTTCCCAGCTTTCCTGCAGCCCTTTCAGCAGTGGAAGCTGCTTTAAGGTCACCCTAGATCCTTCTCCAGGCTGAAAAACCCCAACTCTCCCAGCCTGTCCTTGGATGGGAGGTGCTCCAGCCCTTGGGTCATCTTCTTGGACTCCTCTGGAGTCTCTTCAATAGCTTCATGTCCTTCTAGTGCTGAGGACTCCAGAACCAAACACAAGGTTCCAGTCGGGGCCTCACCAGAGCAGAGGGGCAGAATCCCCTCCCTCACTCTGCTGCTTACAAGGATAATATAATGAAGGAGTTGTGCTGCAGTGGCATGTGAGCAGCTACAAGAGACACTCGCCTCTGCCGTCTGCAACCACCTTTCGCCACAAGCTTATCTGAATTTGCCAATGGTTAGGAGAATATTTCCCACCCCTACCCCAACATCCTACCAGGCCATTGTCCTCAACACAGATCACCAAGTGTGAATTTGCTGTAAGAAACTGGGGTGCTCGTGTGTTTGGGAGTGAAAACTCAGAAACATAGAATCACAGAATCATCAGGCTGGAAAAGACCTCTTGGATCATTGAGTCCAACAATTCCTATCAGCCACTAACCCATGTCCCTCAGCACCTTGTCCACATGGCTTTTAAACCCCTCCAGGGAAGATGACTCCACCACCTCCCTGAGCAGCCTCTGCCAGTGCCCAATCACCCTTTCTGGGAAATTTTTTTCCTGACATCCAGTCTGACCCTCCCCTGGCAGAGCTTGAGGCCATTCCCTCTTGTCCTGTCCCCTGTCCCTTGGGAGAAGAGCCCAGCTCCCTTCTCTCCACAACCTCCTTTCAGGGAATTGCAGAGAGCAATGAGGTCTCCCCTCAGCCTCCTCTTCTCCAGGCTAAACACCCCCAACTCGCTCAACCGCTCCTTGTAAGACTTGTTCTCAACATGCAGACTTGTGCCGCATGGCCATGGGGCCACCTCACTGTGACACAGGTTTACACTATGGCCATGGGGCCACCTGCCAGGGTCTGGGCTGGACCTGGCTGCCTGTGGCTACTTTGTCTTGGTGAAAGGCCTGGGACACTGTCCTTGAAATGGGCTCCATCACCAGACATTGCAGATCAGGGTCAACAAACCTTAAAGAACAAAGACTGGAACCATCACAGCCAGCTCCCCACTCCCTATAGAGATGCTGCAGGAGAAGTAAATCACAAAGAAAAGCTGTTCTATTGTACCCAAAGCCTGATTATGCACTGCAGAGGTGTCCAGTGAGGGTACAGTCTGCACCACTGGAGTGTGGTTTCTTGGATGTTGGTGCGACCTAAGAGGGGAGGACCAAAGAAGCAGAAAAAACTCTACGTACCAGGTTTTTCAAGCACATTCTCCACAGCACAGCCAGGCACAAAAAGCCACAAACAGTTCTGCAAGAAAGCTGAGGAGGTACTTTTTCCAAGGGCATGTAGTGACAGGACTAGGGTGAATGGCTTTGAATTGGAAGGGGGAAGATTTAGATTAGACATTAGGAAGAAATTCTTCACGATGAGGGTGGGGAGGCCCTGACCCAGGTTGCCCAGAGCAGGGGTGGCTACCCCATCCCTGGAGGGGTTCAAGGGCAGGTTGGATGGGGCTTGGAGCCCCTAATCCAGTGGGAGGTGTCCCCATGTCAGGGATGGGACTAGAAGGGCTTTGAGGTCTCTTCCGACCCAAACCATTCTGTGATTCAGTGAATAGAGGTATGTTCACCTCATCGTGAAGAATTTCTTCCTTATGCCTAGTCTAAATCTTCCCCCTTCCAATTCAAAGCCATCCTCCCTTGTCCTGTCCCTCCAGGCCCTTGTATAAAGCCCCTCCCCAGCTTTCCTGGAGCCCCTTTCAGCACTGGAAGCTGCTCTAAGGTCTTCTCTCCTCCAGACTGAACAACCCCAGCTCTCTCAGCCTGTCCTCATAGCAGAGGTGTTCCAGAGGTGCTATCACCATATTTTGTATCTTGCTATTTTATATTGTGATGAGTTCTATCCTGCAGAGGTGTTCCTAAAGGATGTTGACTCCTTTTTCAGCTAAAGACCATGTATAAATGTTTTGTACATGTGGCACCTAAAGATAATCACATGTCTTCTAGGTAAAAATTTAATCCCATAAATCAGGATGACCGAGTGAAATCTCGATTGAGGCAAGCACCTTTAGCTACTTTAGCTATGAAAGTTTACCCAAAGTTATTGTCTTAATGTTTCTGAGAGAGGTTCCAGATCTTATTGTGTTTCCTGCAGTGGGTTTTCTTGAATAGAAGGAGGGAAAAACAGGAAGAGAGAAAATGGCCTCAAGTTGCACCTGGGAGGGTGTAGGTTGGATATTAGGAAAACTGTTTTCAATGACAGAGTGATGAAGCCCTGGCAGAGGCTGCCCAGGGTAGTGGTGGAAGCTCCATCCCTGGAGGGGTTCAAAAGTCGTGTAGACATAGCATTTAGGGAGATAGTTTAGCAGGCACAGCGAGGTTGGTCTGACAGTTGGACTGGATGAGTTGAGAGGGTTTTTCCAGCCTTAATGATTCTATAATTTTGTGAGTGGAAACAGTGGATGTGCAGTTCCAAGGATGCACAGCATTTGGGGATGGAGTTAGGAGACGAAGCAATGGAGTCTCTGTCTTTGTAGGGGTTCAAAAAGCATGTAGAGGTGGCACTTGTGGACATGGTTTAGCAGGCGTGGTGGGATGCGCTGGTGGTTGGACTGGATGAACTTCCAAGTCTTTTCCAGCCTCAATGACTTCATAGGACTCATAGAATCACCAGGTTGGAAGAGACCCACCGGATCATCGAGTCCAACCATTCCTATCAAAATGGGATTTGTTCAAAAGACACCTCATAGGACACTTTCCTTCTTTTTCCTCCCAGATTTCCATGTTGGTCACCCTGTGCATGAGCCCAAAACCGTGGCAGGTGGCCCTTGGCCTGGATCACTTAGAGGACGTGAGATTTCCTGGTTTGTTGAGGTTGGGATGTTCAAACCCCTCTCATGTGGACACTTTCCAGTGCCTCTCAGAGTACAAAGTGCTCACAACAGAGTAAAGAACCTACTGCACCAGTACCAATATACTTCAGGAATTTAACACAAGTAGGTATCTGCGTACATGGGACATAGGTAGAATGTCACCAGTTTTGTTGTACATCTCCCTGGTGGGTACCCACTCAACCACCCATCCTGGGTGGGTGCTTTCCCAGACACATTCCCTGCCCGGTGTTCCCATAACGATGTCTCTGAAAACGGCAGGAATTCCCTTTCCAGGTATTGCATACATGAGACAGGAATGCCCTGAAATGTTTTCTTAGTTTGGTGCAATCATCTCGACAATCACAAAGAATCATAGAATCATACAACAATCAGGTTGGAAGAGACCCAATGGATCATCAAGTCCAACCATTCCTATCAAACACTAAACGAAGTCCCTCAGGACCTCATCCACCCATCCCTTAAACACCTCCAGGGAAGGTGAATCCACCACCTCCCTGGGCAGCCTATTCCAATGCCCAATCACCCTCTGTGTGAAAAACCTCCTCCTAATCTCTAGCCTAAATCTCCCCTGGTGGAGCTTGAGGCCATTCCCTCTTGTCCTGTCCCCTGTCCCTTGGGAGAAGAACCCAGCTCCCTCCTCTCTACAACCTCCTCTCAGGGAGTTGGAGAGAGTAATGAGGTCTCCCCTCAGCCTCCTCTTCTCCAGGAGAAACACCCCCAGCTCTCTCAGGCACTCCTCATAGGGCCTCTTCTCCAGCCCCTTCACCAGCTTCGTTGCTCTTGTCTGGACTCTCTCCAGAGCCTCAACATCCTTCTTGTGCTGAGGGGCCCACAACTGAACACAGGATTCAAGGAGTAGCCTCACCAGTGCTGAGTACAGAGGGAGAATAACCTCCCTGGATCTGCTGGTCACACCATTTCTGATCCAAGCCAGGATGCCATTGGCCTTCTTGGCCACCTGGGCCACTGCTGGCTCATGGTCAGTCGGCTGTCGACCAACACCCCCAGGTCCCTCTCCTCCTGGCAGTTTCCAGCCAGGCTTCTCCCAGTCTGTAGCTCTGCATAGGGTTGTTGTGCCCCAAGTGCAGGACCCGGCATTTGGCCGTGTTAAACCTCATCCCATTGGACTCAGCCCATGGGTCCAGCCTGTTTAGGTCCCTAAGAGAGATTAAGGGTGGTTGTATCTTCTCCATGTGGTCTCCAACACCTGCCAGCCCCTAGGCAGCAAGACCAGTTGAAGAATACATCATAGGACAGGACTGGATCATGCTCATAATTCTATGAACTGCAGCATCACGTTGGCATAAGAATTAGTCAATATGGGTAAAGCAGGTTGAAGGAAGCCAACAGAGCATTTGGCACTGCTCCTTTGCAGAGGCTCCTTGCTGCTGGACTGCTCTCGCTCACACTCCTCTTTCCACCCAAACCCACCTACTCCTGCAAACTTCCCTGCTGGTATTTCTTTCCTTCGCCCTCCCCCTCTGCTGGGTCACAGTTTCTCTGATTCTTGTTGCATTTCCAGCTCTAAAAGAAGGACATAATGAAAAAATAATTAAAAAATAAAAGAGAGGAATAAAACCCCATCATTTTAAGGGAGAAAGGGAGGGGGGCCAGGAGATCTGCGGAGCCAGTAGATAACCAGCAGATGTGATTTTTGCAGATAAGCGTAGTAATTTAGATAAATCTGGAGGCTTTAGAGCCTTTCGCTTGCGTTCCTTTTCTTTCTGTCTGATTTTTTTTTCAATTTTATCTCGCCAGTCAAGAGGAGGGGGAGCGAGGAGGAGGGCGAGGAGGGGGGAAAGCTTAATCTTTGGGTAGTTTTTCTTTTCTTTTTAATGTGTTTTTCCCCAGAAGGTGGGATAATGCGAGCTGCTCTTCCCCCCCCCCCCCCCCCAACCCCAGCGCACATACGCGCACACACACGCACACAGAAGCCGGGGCTATGTTTTTTAAAAGCAGCGGACAAAAATCAAAATATTTGAAAATGTATTTCATGGTAATTATGTCATATTTCATGGACTGATGCCACTACTGAAAGAGAGCCTGAATGCCTTAATTTGTATAGAAATTGTAATCATTTGTTCATTTCAAGGTGAAAATTGCATTTTTTAATTTAAATTGTATCCTGCGTGATAGTCTATTATCTAGTAAAATTGTCTCCATGTCTGAATGCCTTATATGCAGCTGCAATGCTTGTTACAAATCCAGTTATATTCATAAAAGCTTTGTCGATGTCTCGGGAAATGCGAACAGTTTCTTCTGGGTTTCTTCTCTTTTTTCCCCCTCTTCCCTCCCATTCCCAACCTCCCTCCCCTTCTCCCTTAGCCTTTTTTCCCCCCTGCAGTTGAAATAAACTCATATCTACCATTAATAATAATTAGCCGGAGTGTACACAAAAGACGATTCCGTGCAGAATAGGGTGAGGGACGTGCAGAAAGTGATCGGGGTTCCTGCTTCTTTCTTTATTTTGCAATGAGCCTCCTGGAGGTTGGATATTGCTGGGAATGAAGGATGAGGGAGTAAGAGCATGAAGATGCAGGGGGAGGTTTAAAGCAGCAGCTCCTGTGGATAAAACTCAGCCCCAAAGGTACAAGCAGTGGCAGAGAGAGACCCACACAGAGCTAAGAGAGAGGTTTAATCACTTTGGTGTTTTGGAGATGTGGGACTGTGTCTGGAGGGAGGTTGAAGCTCACTTTGCATCTAGCCACTGGTTTTGATAAAGTCCTAATATTTTTCATAGAATCATGGAATGTTGTGGGTTGAAAGGGACCTTAAAGATCATGCAGTTCCACCCCTGCCATGGGCAGGGACACCTCCCACTGGATCAGGGGCTCCAAACCCCATCCAACCTGGCCTGGAACCCCTCCAGGGATAGGGCAACCACCCCTGCTCTGGGCAGCCTCAGCAACCTCATCGTGAAGAATTTCTTCCTTATGCCTAGTCTGAATCTTCCCCCTTCCAATTCAAAGCCATCCTCCCTTGTCCTGTCCCTCCAGGCCCTTGTATAAAGCCCCTCCCCAGCTTTCCTGGAGCCCCTTTCAGCACTGGAAGCTGCTCTAAGGTCTTCTCTCCTCCAGGCTGAACAACCCCAGCTCTCTCAGCCTGTCCTCATAGCAGAGGTGTTCCAGAGGTGCTATCACCTTATTTTGTATCTTGCTATTTTATGTTGTGATGAGTTCTATCCTACAGTGAATCACAGATTTGTCTCTCCTTGTGATCGTGGGTGGAATTTAGGGATGCCCAGACCCTGTTGGAGGGGAAAAAGAACCAGAGAAGTTAACAATGGTGTCCAAGATCCCCTCCATGCTCCAGTAAAAGGCCAGATCTCCTGATCTCCTGCCATGCTGACTGCATACTCAAGCTCCCTTGCTCCTTTGTAAGAGGGAATTTGGACAGAAGGAGTCACAGCCACCTTTCTGGGCACCCTCTGCTGGGCTCCACTGCACCCGTGAAAGGAATAGGAGGAGACTAAATGGCCTGAAGTTGCACCAGGGTGGGTGTAGATTGGATTCCCAGTTCCAAGTGGTGTCTCCAGGGCTCAGTGCTGGGTCCAACCCTGTTCAATGTCTTCATCAATGACCTGGATGAAGGCATCGAGTGCTCCCTTAGCAAGTTTGCAGATGACACTGAGCTGGGTGGAAGCTGGATCTGCTGAAGGGTCGAGAGGCTCTGAAGGGCCCTAAACAGGCTGGATCCATGGGCTGAGTCCAATGGGATGAGGTTTAACACAGCCAAATGGTGAGTCCTGCAGTTGGGACACAACAACCCTGAGCAGAACTGGGAGAAGTCTGTCTAGAAAGCTACCTGGAGGAGAGGCACCTGGGGGTGTTGGTCGACAACCGACTGATCATGAGGCAGCAGTGGCCCAGGTGGCCAGGAAGGCCAATGGCATCTTGGCTTGGATCAGACACGGTGTGACCAGCAGGTTCAGGGAGGTTCTTCTGCCTCTGGACTTGGCACTGGGGAGACGGCTCCTCAAATCCTGGGGTCAGTTGTGGGCCCTTCAGCACAAGAAGGATGTTGAGGCTCTGGAACGAGTCCAGGGAAGAGCAACAAGGCTGGTGAGGGGTCTGGAGAACAGGCCTGATGAGGAAAGGCTGAGAGAGCTGGGGGTGCTTAGCCTAGAGAAGAGGAGGCTGAGGGGAGACCTCATTGCTCTCTCCAACTCCCTGAGTGGAGGTTGTGGAGAGGAGGGAGCTGGGTTCTTCTCCCAAGTGCCAGGGGACAGGACAAGAGGGAATGGCCTCAAGCTCTGCCAGGGGAGATTTAGCCTAGAGATTAGGAGGAAGTTTTTCACACAGAGGGTCATTGGGCATTGGAATAGGTTGCCCAGGTTGGTGGTTGATTCACCTTCCCTGGAGGGGTTTAAGGGGTGTGTGGATGAGGTTCTGAGGGACATGGTTTAGTGTTTGATAGGAATGGTTGGACTCGATGATCTGGTGGGTCTCTTCCAACCTGGTGATTCTGTGGTTCTATGGATGTTAGAAAAAATGCCTTCACTGGCCGAGTGGTGAAGCCCTGGCAGAGGCATTGGTGGGGTCTCCATCCCTGGAGGGGTTCAAAAACTGTGTGGCCGTGGCACTTAGGGGGAAGGTCTAGCAGGCACGGTAGGGTTGGGCTGATGGTTGTACTGGGTGAGCTTAGAGGGCTTTTCCAACCTTAATGATTCTATAATTCTGTGAGCAGAAACAGTGGAAATGCAGTTCCAAGGATGCCTGGCATTACAGGATGAAGTTAGAGGAATGGTACAGGAATGCAGGATGAGTTCACTGCCTGGTGCAAATCAGCAAATACAGTTAACATTCCAGGCTGGTTCGCACCAGGTGAGAACGTGGCCTGCCCAGGATGGGATATTAATTATATTAATCCTTAAAAAAAGAAAGAAATGGGCCTCAGAAGGAAATCCTTTTTCAGTCATTTAATTCCCTTTCATACACCTCTCCCTGCTCAGAATACCCTGATTTTATGCAGGTCCACAGCCTATTATAATAAACTTCTCTACACCTATTCTGGAAAGAAATTGCTCATGAAATGCAGTGAAGCTCAAGGCTGCTGAGCCGAATCTGCTGGCACGGGGGTTGTCGGACAGGAGCCATAATCGCAGAGATGAGCAACAACGGCTCTAAACACAGACCAGGATACGGGGCTGACCTCTGAGCCAGGCAAACATCCCCTGAAGATTAAGACTTGGAAAGGAGGGGGGTACCCAAATGCTGAGAGCGTGGTGGGTCCTGCAGGGATGTGTTCGGTTAGACATGCTTCCCGTTCACATGGGGGTGTTGGGATTGCTCCGGTCACGCCTTGCATCATTAGTAATCCCTCCAGTTCATCAGAGAGCTTTAGCAGGTGTAAATAGCTAAAATACCTGCAGCTAAAACACAAGGTGGACCCTGTGTCTAGCGGGATGTTGTAGGACAGGAGGCACTGCTCGTGTGAAGGGATGGAGGTGGAAAGAGGCAGGAATAACACTGAAGGGACTGTCCTCCCCCAAAAGATCTGTAAGTGCACCCACTGCCCCCTTTGCCTTGCTACCCAACAGGCTGCACCCACTGTGCACAGGTCATAGAGTCATTAGATTGGAAAAGGCCCTTAGATCAGTGAGTCCTACTGTACCTGTCCACCACCAAGCCACATCCTTCAGCACCTCATCTGCCCGGCTTTTAAATCCCTCCAGGGATGGGGACTCCACCCTCTGCCAGTGCCTGAGAACCCTTTCTGTGAAGAAATTTTTCCTGATGTCCAATCTAAACTTCCCTGGTGCCACTTAAGGTCATTCCCTCTCATTCAACACCTGCCACTTGGGAGAAGAGACCAACACCCATTTCTTTGATAGGAATGGTTGGACTTGATGGTCTGATTGGGTCTCTTCCAACCTCGTTGTTCTATCATTCCATGATTCTTTACAACCCTTTTAGGCAGTTGTAGAGAGAAATAAAGTCATCGGGATTGATTTCACTGGGAACTTTAAGCAGTGTTTGAGGCAGAAGGGAAAAGCTGATGTATCCCAGGACGTGGTGTGCACAGGAGGAGTGCTGTGTCCTTGCCCAAAATCACAGCACTGATGCAATTTGGAGCTGATTAAAAAATCACTAACATGTATTTCAAGTCTGGGTGTGTTGCTTTAAAGAGAGGGACTGGTGTTTGGGTGTGTGGAGAGGGTGATAGGTGCTGATGTGTATCCTCCCTCGGGGCCTTCTTGAATTAGGCATCACCTGCACCCTTCCATGGAGCCCAGATTACGCTTTGGGAATGTATTTTCAGAATAATTACAAACCAGAACACTAACCCCCCTAAACCCTCTCCCAGCATTTGCACCTCTCAGATCCAGGGTTCCTGCTTCATCTCTAAGCTGCATTTCACTGCAGCTGAGATTTGTGAACTGGTCAGTGGAGTCACGAACCATATTCAGACACGTAAAACAACGTGTTCCTGCATAGGTCACTCAGCCTTCACCCCTCTGTAAATCAGTGTTTAAAACAACGACACGACAGTCAATTCTGAAAAAGGTAATGTGATGATAAAGATTAAAGCTGACTTAAATAACATTTTCTGAAACGCTTTTTTAAATACGAAGGACCTTGTACAATATATTTTAATCATTCAGTTTTTAATAGAGAGAATGGGAGAAAAAATTCTTTAGCTTTAGGTCTTAGTTTTAGTTTTTCTTTAGCTTCTTTAGTTTTAGCTGAAAAAAAAAAAAAAGATTTTCAGTCTCAGGTTAGGAAGGCAGAAATGTTTTGCTTCCCTTCCAAGTTGTTGTTCTCTTTTCTTGCATGCCTTCCAAAAAAAGACGGAAAAGTGGAAACAGCAAAAAAATCTGCCAAGTGCTTCAACCTTCCAAAACTACATAACGCAGATGGACATATATTGTTTGATAGGAATGGTTGGACTAGATGATTTGGTGGGTCTCTTCCAACCTGGTGATTCTATGATTCTATATATGTGTTTTGTTGTGTCTGTGATTGCTTAGAGTCATAGAATCATAGAATCACCAGGCTGGAAGAGACCCATCGGATCATTGAGTCCAACCATTCCTATCAAACACTAAACCATGTCCCTCAGCACCTCGTCTACCCGTCCCTTAAACACCTCCAGGAAAGGCGAATCAACCACCTCTCTGAGCAACCTGTTCCAATGCCCAGTGACCCTTTCTGTGAAAAAGATGTCCAGCCTAAATCTCCCCTGGTGGAGCTTGAGGCCATTCCCTCTCATCCTGTGCCCTGTCCCCTGGGAGAAGAGCCCAGCTCCCTCCTCTCCACAACCTCCTTTCAGGGAGTTGTAGAGAGTAATGAGGTCTCCCCTCAGCCTCCTCTTCTCCAGGAGAAACACCCCCAGCTCTCTCAGCCGTTCCTCATCAGGTCTGTTCTCCAGCTCCTTCACCAGCCTCTTTGCTCTTCTCTGGACTTGTTCCAGAGCCTCAACATCCTTCTTGTGCTGAGGGGCCCACCAGTGAACACAGGATTCGAGGAGCGGCCTCACCAGTGCTGAGTCCAGAGGGAGAATCACCTCCCTGGACCTGCTGGTCACACCATTTCTGATCCAAGCCAGGATGCCATTGGCCTTCTTGGCCACCTGGGCACACTGCTGCCTCATGGTCAGTTGCTGTCACCATCACCCCCAGGTCCCTCTCCTCCTGGCAGCTTTCTAGACAGACTTCTCCCAGTCTGTAGGTCTGCATAGGGTTGTTGTGCCCCAAGTGTTTGTGACCTGACATTTGGCCGTGTTAAACCTCATGCCATTAGACTCAGCCCATGGATCCAGCCTGTTAGGTCAGGTCCCTTTGCAGAGTCTCCCTACCCTCCAGCAGATCAACACTTCCACCCAGAAGTCGCACTGTCCTGAGCTGTCTCCAGCTCCAGGGGAATATGTAGTGGGAGGCAAGGGAAGGCTGTGGTGAGTGCATGGGTAACGGCTCTGGGCACTGTGAAGGGGTCTCCTGGAAGCTGGAGGTAGTACATGCGAAACCCAAAGAAGAAAATTAACACTGAAATCAAAAGCAGAGCAGGAAAGGGACCCAGATTTAGAGTCATAGCATCACAGAATGGTTTGGGTTGGAAGAGACCTCAAAGCCCATCCAGTCCCACCTCTACCATAGGCAGGGACACCTCCCACTGGATCAGGGGCTCCAAGCCCCATCCAACCTGCCCTTGAACCCCTCCAGGGATGGGGCAGCCACCACTGCTCTGGGCAGCCTGGACCAGGGCCTCCTCACCTTTTTCTCCCTGGGATCTCATATCTATTTTTCCTCCTTCAGCTTCAAACCACCCCCCTTGCCCTGTCCCTACCCTCAGCTCCTCTCTTGCAAAGCGCAGGTGCCGTACGCAGCACCTCGGGTCAAGGCCAACAACACGACGCAGTGACCAGGGTCAGCACCCCATCCCCAGCCCGCAGGGTGCAATGCATTTGCTAAAGTCAGCAGCTGGTGTCAAATTGACTTGAATTTGATTTATCACCAGCTTATCAGCAGATTAGAGCTGACGACAGCTTAGAACCATAATTGACTGGTGATACTGGTAGTGGGAGCTGTATCGGCCTGAGCAGCTCCTTTGTGGAGTAGCTTACACGCTTGATGTCTTTCAGAGGGCAATGGATCGACTCTGGCAAGGCCTGGGAAATATCCTGTGCTTCTCAGATAAGGTTTGAGTTGTTTAGGGAGAGGACGAGAAGCTCGGGAAACAGTTGAGGGCAGTGTTGAAACGCTTGCGATCGCAGGGCCGGCGGCAACAGAGCCCAAACGTGACCATTGCTGGAGCAAAGTCATTTCTGGGAGCGCTGGAGAGGCAGCACAAAGCTGTGCAGTTGCAGCAGCAGCCCAGTGTGGGTTTGGCAACAGGGACGTGGCTAGAAATAATGTTGTCCTGGTTTAGAGCTGCTGGAAAACCATGCTCTCTTCCTCTACCAACCCTCCAAGTGGGAGTGTGGGGTGGCTAGCTTGACCATCACCAAAACACATCAGCTCTGGGTGAAAATTAAATGCCACCGAGAGCAGATCTAAGGTGGGAAAGGGCTTGGAGTGGGTAAAATTTGCAGATGTCAAATATAATTCCCCTAGGATGCAACTAGGAAGTTGTGACCACAGGCCCTGCTCTGACGGCTGAGGTTGGTTATGGCTCTTATGCAAAGCTGGGTCTATTCCACTTCATGGTTTTCACAAAAAAAGAGAGAGATTTCTGGCATCCTGGAAGAGAGGTGGCTTCCAGACCTTTCCTATTTGGATACCTGTAATATTTTCCAGGGGTCACTGTCAAGGCTCTGCTGCCAGCCCTGGGCTCCTGTCTTCCCCCTTTTCCCATTTTTAACTCCCAAAGGTGAACTTCCAAGGCAGAGGGAACAGGTGTGGAATGGAGTCAGACCTACACTTTTCCTGCAGGAGGACAGGTTGCACTGCCTGGCGTTTCTTTTTCCAGGACTGGAGGAGGCTTTTCCATGTGAGGAGCAGTTGAGGACCCTGGGACTGTTTAGTTTGGAGGAAAGGAGTCTGAGGGGAGACTTCATCGCTCTCTACAACTGCCTGAAAGGAGATAGTAGCAAGGTGGGGAGTGAGCTCTACTCCCTGGTAGGCACTGACAGGGCAAGAGGAAATGACCTCAAGATGCACTGGAGGGATTTAGGTTGGACATTGGGAGGAATTTCTTTGCTGAAAGGGCGCTTGGGCACTGGCAGAGGCTGCCCAGGGAGGTGGTTGAGTCCCCATCCCCGGAGAGGTTTTAAAGACAAGCAGATGTCGTACTTTGGGACATGGTCTGGTGGTAGATTTAGCAGGGCTGGATCAGTGGTTGGACTCAACGATCTTAAAAGTCTTTTCCATCTAAAACCACTCTGCGATTCTGTGATTCTCAGCGAGGGAGGCAGGTTTTTCTTAGAAAACTGCTTTCCCTGAAAGGAAAGCTGTGCCTGGGATTTCCATACACCACCGAACCTGAAGGCAGCTTTGCTGGACACTGAGAAGTTCCAGAGCCTCACTGTGCCCAGGGGGAAGCCTAGGGCCGACGACAGCACCACGCAACCACCAGTGAACTTCTCTGCCAAAACCCAGAGCTCCAGGAACTGCTCTGGATTTCTCCATCGGGGGAGATTTAGGCTAGCGATTAGGAGGAGGTTTTTCACTGACAGGGTCATTGGGCATTGGAATAGACTGCCCAGGGAGGTGGTTGATTCACCTTCACAGGAGGTGTTTAAGGGACAGGTAGATGAGGTCCTGAGGGACTTGGTTTAGTGTTTGATAGGAATGGTTGGACTCGATGATCTGATGGGTCTCTTCCAACCTGGTTGTTCTATGATTCTATGATTCTTTCTATGAATCTATGATTCAAGGACAGCAGGACAGTGTTCAGAAAGGATCTCTCTGGTGCTTGGTAAGGGACTAACTCTGAAGCCAGCCAAGACCAGTGGTGTGCTTGTAAGGTAAGGGACACCGGTGCTGGCAGAGTTTGCAAATGTTGAAGCCCTTGTTCCTCACTGAGCCTTCTCATGCCTGTGGGAGGCTGGCAGATTGCTGCCTCGTCGCTCACAACAGACAAGTGCATAAACAGCATCTTCTTGTGGAGTTGGTACCTCTTACCTAATGATGCTCTTGTCCACGTTTGGGAAACCAGTTTGCTCCCTTGCGGTGATCCCTCTGCCAAGAGGCAACCAGAATATAACCCCAACAACTAATTAAGCTAGTTCCTCCACACAGATATTCATCCAGCGCGACTTGGATGGGGATCAACTTATTTTATGGAGAGCCAAAATGTCTTCAGATGGAACTGACTTTTAAATCAGGGCTTTGTTTAAAGGCAAAACGCTTTATTACCGATTGCTGAAGCCCCGAGCCATCTAGTCCTCCATAGAGTTTCAAAATATTGTTCCGCTTGTTGGTGCTGTGCTTTGGCCTTTAACGAAAGCCAGGTGCCTGCGGAGAGCAGTCAGTGCGGCAGCCCAGACCCACCCTGCCCACCTTCCTCTGCCCAGGCAAGAAATGAATGCATAAAGAAATGGTTGTGTTTAGAACAGGCCAGGTAATTGTTCTCCCCTTGTGAAAAGCCACAGCCAAATTAAATGTTTTATTTATTTACGTAGTTTTGCCATGTTTTCATTAATGAGTGAAGCCCACAATTTTGCTTTTTTAGCAAAATCATATGCGGCTTGTAAGCATCTGTGAATATTTCTGGACTCACCAGCTTTTCTCCTCGTGCTTGGTGTGCTGCAGAGTGAGTTAAGCAAACAAGGGTCAGGGAGGTTATAGCAGGGCCAGGGAGGTTATTCTCCCTCTGGACTCTGCACTGGGGAGACTGCTCCTCGAATCCTGGGGTCAGTTGTGGGCCCCTCAGCACAAGAAGGATGTTGAGGCTCTGGAGCGAGTCCAGAGAAGAGCCACGAAGCTGGTGAATGGGCTGGAGAAGAAGAGGAGTGTCTGAGAGAGCTGGGGGTGTTTCTCCTGGAGAAGAGGAGGCTGAGGGGAGACCTCATTACTCTCTCCAACTCCCTGAGAGGAGGTTGTGGAGAGGAGGGAGCTGGGCTCTTCTCCCAAGGGACAGGGGACAGGACAAGAGGGAATGGTCTCAAGCTCCACCAGGGGAGATTTAGGCTGGACATTAGGAAAAAAATTTCACAGAAAGGGTGATTGGGCAGTGTCAGAAGCTGCCCAGGGAGGGGGTTGATTCACCTTCCCTGGAGGTGTTTAAGGCACGGGTGGACGAGGTGCTGAGGGACATGGTTTAGTGTTTGATAGGAATGGTTGGACTGGATGATCCGATGGGTCTCTTCCACCCTGGTGATTCTATGATTCTAAGACACCCAAAGACACTTTTGATTCTTTTTTTTTAATGTATAACAGTTATGCCTGAGTTACAGAGAGACACCTACAGGCAGCAGGTAGTTAAAGCAAATACCAGTTTCTCTTTCTACTAAACTACTCCATATAGCTGAATAAATTATGATGTGATTATATATATACACACGCACGCAGGCAGAGCACACGCACACATCCTCACACGCAGACGTACACATGGAGCAAAATGGCTATGAGGCAAACACAGAAGCAACATATCCGCAGTTACTAGGAATAAGGAATGTCCTATAGTGCTATGTAGATAGTCCCCAGGTGGATACATGGAGATGTTAGGGATGACAGGTTAGAAGCATTAAATACACAAAGTCTCTGAGCGACAGGAGCCAATCTGCTGAGTTACTGGACACAGTGAGGAAATGTCCATTTTTGTGGTCTCAGGTGAAGGCAGGGGCACGGGAGGAGTGTGGGGAGGTAAAAGAAATCCACTCAGTGTTGTTCCTTTCCCCCAAGGATGCCAGTTCTCGCCTGCAGTCACGGAAGCAGCGTGGACCTGAGAGAAGATCTCGAGCATGTGTTCCTTCGCTTGGTGGTGTGTTTGGATGAGGTGCAGCACAGTTTTTGCATTCCCAGGCACCCACAGAGTCACCAGAAGTTGAGTATCTACTCAGTCCCTGTTTGGTCTGCTTTGAGCAACCACAGGAACCCTGCACGTTCCGCAGGGTCCTGCTGTCCAATGCTTGTCCGCTGCCAACTGCTACTCTTCCATGCTCAGAGTTTTTTTGCCTTCAAGGCACCTCCCTCTGTTCTGTGCGTGTGTGTGTGTGTGTGTGTGTGTGTGTCCCATCCCATCCCATCCCCTGAGTTTCTCTCTTTTCAGCAGAACTGAGGCTGGCAATCCGTAAAACAAAACAAAACAAAACAAAATACTTGGACTTTCATACATGAACGTAGCTTAAAACAAAACAAAGAAACAAAAAAAATTCCCCAAATCAAACCCATCCCACCCCAAAGATTCTGGAATGTATTTTGAAAACACACAATAGGCAGATTTCTACAGTTCATCCCCCCTCCCCCCCGTGTTTTTTTATTTTTTTTTTAACTAGCACGGCACTCACTGTGTTTTTAGTATAAAAAATGTCAACTTTCTATAAACATACAGCACATGACCAAATTTCCAACTAATGTACAAAGTGCGACCACGAGGGAAAGGTCAGAGAATAGCTATTTGCACTAGCGTGGGGCGGTTTCCGTATTCCTCTAAGAACTCTATTTACAGCAGTGCCCGAGTGGTCGTGGACTTCCTGGTGAAGGTAATTGGCAAATAGGTTTCTACATCTCTCCCTCTTCTCAACGCTCTTTATCTGTGGGGGTCCTGCACTCCGCACTGAAGTCCTCCTCGACAGCTCGTTTGCTGCGAGTGTTGAGGGATGCTTGGGAGAGGAGTATGCACACACGTGAGGATCGATAATAGTGGAGCAAAGAGAGCCACCAAGTCTTTGCGAGCGGGAGCAGCAGACAAGCATTCTCATGACAAACTGAAACTTTCCTTCTAGTTTAGCAGGCAGCGAGGAATGCATTTGGTCACAAATATAACAAACAAGGGCCTGGAAATGTCTGGGGTAGATGCAGGGCCAAGACTTACCACCTACAAACCCCACCTGCCAGGGGCATGGAGGACACAGATCTGAAGGTGCTCCCAGACTCAGTGATTATGGGCATTTGTCCTTGTAAATGCTATTAAATGTGGCTCACAAGAAAATAACGTGCTCTGGTGCTTTAGCAATCAAAGCAATACTGAGACATGGGAGCAAATTCAGAGGCTTCAGTCATTAAGCCCCACACCGGTGTCTGTCCTGGAGACACCTTTGCTTTTTACCCTTGATCCACCAGTTCAGGTGCGGTTCTTGTTGGGAATGGCATTCAAGCCAGGACTGGAATTCCAAAAGGAATCATCTCTACAGCATAAACAGCATAAACCAGCATCTTCCATTGCTTTCTGAGATCTCAGACTGGTGCAAAGCAGCGAGAGTGTTTCAGCTAATGCGACTTCACCAAGGCATTTCGGCTCTCTAGCCACCTCAAGGGAATTAGAACCTTTGGCCTCACCAGTCCATCCAACTGTAGGTGCTGTATGTTCCTGAGAAAGGATGGGAAGAATGCAAGTTTCAAGTACTTGGAAAGCTTTGTGATCCAAGGAAAGTCTTTCCCTGTCAGAGGGAAGCCTTATGCATGATACAGCTGGATGAGCAGAGGCTGAATTGGAATCTCTAGAGCATAAATGGCAGCAATACAGCCTCTGGGTGCAGACGTTGCCCTCTGCAGAGCTCCTGCAACAGACACATGCATGTGAGAGGCAAAGGATCCAAGCTGGAGTACTAATACACTTTTAGGAATGTAGAGCAGGCTCTGTCACAGCCATAAAGTAAAGCTGATGAAAGCCACGTGTGGCCCCAGTAGAATGCTGAGCAACAAAAGAAACACAACTCTGCTTTGGTCAGAACAGGTACTTGTCTACATGGCTCAAGAGAAAGTGGCTTGGTGGCTCATGATAAATGACGTTGAGGCAAGGCAGGGGAGAGATCCCCAGAAAAAATGTTGTTTCAGCTGCAAAAACAAAGTCAGATTATTTGAGAAGAGTGGAAGCAGCAATGGAAGAAAGCACAGGAGAAGTGTCTCCTTTAACAACCTAGGAGCGTATGTCAGACCAGAGCTGATCTGGCCACTTGGTCCCCTGTTATCACCAGTGGACAAAAGCAGACATTCATTATCCTAAAGTAGACATACAAAATAGTAAGCGTATTATGAACCCTGACAATATCTGGATGACTTTAAGTGCCGCCTGTTGCCATTGGACTGCACACACCAGCTCCTGGCTGGCACAGATTCTGTCCATTGGGGTGGTTATCTCAGGGGCAGCTCTCCTTGCCCTTTCCAGGTCAGATTTCAGCACATTCGTGAAGTGAGCCCTTTCAACACAGGAAAGTGAGGGGGAAAATCTCCATAGTATTAGACCTCTGCTTAAGAATCATCAGGGATCATCACCACATGCAAAAGCGAAAGTATTTAAGAACTCATGTGAGTCATGAGTTAGCAATAACCTCTTATTGTTGGCTGCTTTTATCTGAGCAGTGGGATGAGCAGAGCCGTGAGCCGATACAAAAGTGAGAGCACTGGCTGCTACAGAAAAGTGGGGTGATAAATCCAGAGAACAATATCTAGCTTAGAGAGGGAGAGGCTCCACCATCAAAATGAAAAGAAGGAAGGGACCGAGAGTTGGAGTTGTATAGAATAGTACATGAAATGAGAGGGGTAGGGGGAGAGCTAGGTGGATGGACAGGGGCAAGCATTTCTCCTGGTGGCTCGAGCCCTATGAATGCTATTGGCAAGGTCAGTCTTTTCTGCAGCACAAACTGGGGCAGCGTTGCAGCTGAGAGCATCTTTTGTTCCTAGTTGTAGTTACAGAGACTCTTCAAGGGCATCTCCCCTCTGACTCCATGGTCCCATCCATCCTACCGTGAGATGCAGGAAAGCACTTTCAGAACAAGCATTGTTTTCTTTCAGGTGGCCCTTTCCTGGCAGAAGGACCTGACTGTGCATCCTGACCCCTCTGAGCAGGTCGCTAACGAACACCTCTGACTCTTCCCTCTCCTCTCTTTGCTCTCATGGCCAGCTTCTTCCCTGCTGAGTGAAAGAAGGGCCACACAGTCCTCACCTCTCTTGACTGGAAGGGCAAAAGCTCCAACAAAGGGCATCTGATGCCCTTTCTCTGTGTGTGCAAGGCCAGCATTCGCTATCACATCTCCTGCTGTACCTGTTGCCCATGACTTTTCAGTGATAATCAGGTCTAAATTCACCCCCAAGAAGAGAAGTAACTGTTGCTTGTGCTCGTGCCCATAACCTCCAGAGCTCATGTAATTTACATTTACACTTTCCAAAGGTACAGACAGACTCGCGTCCTGCCCCTGCTTAGCAGCGATCTGGCCTGCTTTGGCCCTGCTTTGGGAAACCACCAGTGAGAATGGCAGGTAGAGTGGGGTGGGGAGATCTGCTGTCACTTCAATACACGTTTTTCTAGTTTTGTTTGTCTTTGTGTGTGTGGTTTTTCAAACGAGTTCTTATATTTGGTCCATAGGTCTTCCGTGGTCCTGAATTCTATCACTCTTAATGACCAGCTTGGTTATTCCTTCCTATACAACATTCACTCAATTTACAGGATTGGAAAGAAAAGGAAACAGAACGAAACATTTCTTTTTTTTTTACAAAGAAAAATTTGGCTTTGACTATGCCAACTACCTAGATCAATGGAAAGTCCTTAAGCATGGGCAAAACACCATGGCCAGGTGGGTTAGAGGGAGGGCAGGAACTTAAGAGTAAATAAATGTACCCAACCCGTTGTCTCTGGCCGCAGGAGGAGTCAGGTCACAGAGGCCAAGCTTGCCTCGTGCTGGAGACTTGGAGGAGCTGGAGACTTGGAGAGCCCTCCCCTTCTTTCCCGTCTCCTTCACAGCTCAGGTTGGTGTGAGATGGAAGGGAATTGGGAAGGAGTAGGGTCCGGGTACAGGTAGATCCCTGGAAGGCTGGTGGTGTTTTCTCCAGTGGTACCAAGTTGCTGGAGTGGGTTGTTGACACAGTTGGACTCTTCAGTAAGCTTGGCCTGTCTCTACCGGTAGGAGGCCCAGAACGGCTGAATGTTCTCCCAGCTTCATCCTACGCTGTGTAGACAGACTCACATTCTTGGCCAGATAATCAACAGCAGCTGAAGATGAGACAAGAAAAAACAGGAGGATGAGCAAACAGCACAACCTGTGTGTTAGCATTTAGAACTGAGACATTTGGCTTCAAAGGGTGTGGAACCTGCAGACTCTGCAGACTCTCTTACAAAATGTGATGCAGTGATTGTCATAGACATGAGGGTCCCGTTGTGCTCCGAGGAAAGAGTGCGAATGGATCATGTTCCTGCAGAAGCACTGGCCAGGACAGATGCTGCCAGGGTTAAGCGCAGCTGCAGTGAGTACAGTGTGCTCTGCATGGATCTGCTGCAGCTCTTCGGATCTCTCCATGGACCTACTGAAAAGAGCTCAAATTCTGCCTCTGCAATGCAAAATGATGTTTCCAATGGGGCTGCCTGAGACAAGCCTGAGCATAAAGCCAGTGGGATAAGCCTTCCAGCCTCATCTCTCTGTGTCAACCCACAGTGGCAAAGCCAACGCCTGCTCTCAGTGGTGCTGGTGTGAACAATTACAGAGAATTCAGTGGAAGCTCACCAAGCCAGACAGGGTTTGATCAGACTCATCTGCTGCATGCTAACTGATCCTTCTGAGATGTGCTGCCTGTCTCCATCCACCCTTCCGAAAGGAACCCATATTGCTCATCTCCATCTGGGTGGCAAAAGCAGCCACAGCTCCAGAGGAGATGTGTGAACCTGTATCCCAGCTTGCCAGACTACCCCATGGTCTGAGGGGGAAGAAGACCTGGTCAGGATGGTGACATTACTCATTAGCTGTGCCTCAGTCAAAGTCTCTCCCTTTCACTGGCTTTAATGTCTCAAATTAGATTAATAAGGAGCTGGCAGGAGAAGCACAATCGGTGCCAATGAGTAAACAAATTTCAGCCATCAACGTCTTGTCAGACGCCTGCCCCAGAGGAGGTCCCTTCCAGGCACAAATTCTTATTAGACTTGTCATATCTATTAGAATTCCTTTCACGCTTCTGCGTTCCATCACCAGCATCATTAACACAGCTCCGGCCTTTGGGAGCCACAAGGACCACAATTATCTGGTATCTCTGCTCCTCACCGGCTGGGACAGCAGGCAGGCTGGGCTGAAAGTGAGCAGGCTCGGCCCAGGGTGAGTTATCCAGGGCCAAAGCAAGTCCTCCTGGGCAGCACAGCTTCTGCACCTGGTGGAGGCCGAAAGGAGCTGAGTTAAGCAAGTGGAACTGGGGATTGGGATGCTCGGGTAGCTCCACTTGAGCGCTGGGCTCTGTAATGTTGTGTTGTCACTGTCTACAACTATCTGAGAGAAAGCTGTGGTGAGGTGGGTGTTGATCTCAAGTGACAGCTGATAGGATGAGAGGGAATGGCCTCAAGTTGTGCCAGGGCAGGTTCAGATTTGACATCAGGAAGAATTTCTTCACTGGAAGGGCTCCCAGGCACTGCCCAGGGAGGTGGTGGAGTCCCCATCTCTGCGGGTGATTAAAAGACGAGCAGGTGAAGTGCTTAGCAATATGACTTAGTAGTGGACAGGTATGGTCAGGCTTGATGATCTCAAAGGTCTTTGCCAACCTAGTGGTTCTACAATTCTATGTTTGATTGTTTTGAAGTTGGTGCAGACTGGATTAGACCCCAAGCTATGGCTCTCATCCACACCGTGTCAGCTTAGTCCCCTGATATCTCAGATAACCACATTAAATGATGTCTTTGAGAGGCTGTAGGTGAAGAGGAGAGTCATTCCTTGGAGACACTCTGTGCGTATGTGGTTGTGCCTCTGCAGCTGTTGTCACCTCTGGGGAAATCCAGGTGGGTGCTTGGGAAAGGAGGTTGGTGACCGGGCAGGGCTCTATGCAGCCCCTTGCACAATGGAAATTTGATGGCAATCCCATCCTTCTTAAAAACCAAACCCATGCTAAACTCCTGCTATTGCTCTCTGTGCCAGTGGGAGGAGTTCAAAGGCACCAGGGATTCCCGCATCAGGAGTCATAGACAGAGTTTGTTAGTTCAATAAGGCAGAAGTCAAAATAAAACCAGAAACTTAAGGAAAGTACTCTGGGTGTTTATTTGGTTATGTGTGTGAGAGAAAATGTGTCTAACTTTGTGTATCTAAACCAGAGAATAAGCAGGAGAGAAGCTGGGGGAGAGAGACTCTCTGTAGGTCAAGTCCAGAGCCTACCCAAGATGCAGGGCTCTTATTCCCACTCCTGGTTATGTCCCCAGTTATAACAGAGCCTGCTGTCACCATAACAACCCCTCATTCTTCTTTTATCAGTGGTCATTAAAAAGAGTTTTGATACTTTTTGCCGCATGATAGAATAAAGAAACATGATTTGAACTGTACATTAGAAAACAATGATTTTGTGGAGGTCACCCCACAGCATTTGAAAAGCAGCAGTGGAGAACCGAGAAGCAGAAGGGAAGAGAAGTGTCTGCTAAATACAACATGCACTGAGAAAGACAAGAAAAAATGTTGTTATATCAAGGTCAAGTGATAGCTCTAACAGGACCAATTACCAATGAAAACTATTTCCTTGCATAGAAATGATTATGAAGAGGGGTCATTACGAGAGAGGTTTACAGTGAAGTGGATTTCTACCTCACCAGCACAGAGCTGTAAATACAACATCCATAGAATCATAGAATCATAGAATCACCAGGTTGGAAGAGACCCATCGGATCATCCAGTCCAACCATTCCTATCAAACACTAAACCATGTCCTTCAGCACCTCATCCACCCGTCCCTTAAACACCTCCAGGGAAGGTGACTCAACTCCCTCCCTGGGCAGCATATTCCAATGCCCAATGACCCTTTCCAGGAAAAACTTCCTCCTAATCTCCAGCCTAAATCTCCCCTGGCAGAGCTCGAGGTCATTCCCTCTTGTCCTGTCCCCTGTCCCTTGGGAGAAGAGCCCAGCTCCCTCCTCTCCACAACCTCCTCTCAGGGAGTTAGAGAGAGCAATGAGGTCTCCTCTCAGCCTCCACTTCTCTAGGCTAAACACCCCCAGCTCTCTCAGCCGTTCCTCATCAGGCCTGTTCTCCAACCCCTTCACCAGCCTCGTTGCTCTTCTCTGGACTCTCTCCAGAGCCTCAACATCCTTCTTGTGCTGAGGGACCCACAACTGAACACAGGATTCAAGGAGCAGCCTCACCAGTGCTGAGTGCAGAGGGAGAATAACCTGCCTGGACCTGCTGGTCACATCATTTCTGATCCAAACCAGGATGCCATTGGCCTTCATGGCCACCTGGGCACACTGCTGGCTCATGTTCAGTTGCTGTCAACCAACACCCCCAGGTCCCTCTCCTCCTGGCAGTTTTCTAGACAGACTTCTCCCAGTCTGTAGCTCTGCATAGGGTTGTTGTGCCCCAAGTGCAGGACCCGGCATTTGGCTGTGTTAAACCTCATCCCATTAGACTCAGCCTAGTGGTCTAGCCTGTTTAGGCCCCTTTGCAATTCCTTTACAATCCATACACACATGTGCACATTGGCAGAACTTGCTGCTTGACACAGATTCCACCTGGGAAGAGCTTGGTTTGTGCTGCGTCTACCATGCAGAAAGGCACTGGCTTTGGTTGTGGGACCTACTGTCCCTCTGGGGATGACCCTATTTGGATGGTGCATGATGTTTTCTCTCCTAACTTCCTTGCCCAAGAGGGAAGGATATCTTCCTGAGGAGCTACCTGCGTATCCGTCTCCAGGCATGGGACACGTCTGGGCTAACTCTATCTACCGTGCAAGCCTTGCTGCTGGACACGGCCTGTTGGCCCCCTGAGTGCCCCTGACTGTTAACAGGAAAACATTCCTGTTCCAAAGTGAGCCCAGTGGACTTGTAAATTCAACGGGTGTCAAGCAGAAAAGAGAGCACCGTGTGACAGGAATCAGGGAAAGGGGCAAATAAAACGATGTAAATAGGGCTATGTGAGCAGTTTTTCATCAGCACAAGGAGAGGCCCAAGCGAAAATTCCTGCAGCAAACCGAGACAAACCCTTCTTTCTCTTTCCTTCTCTTTGCTGGTCTCTCTCCCTTAGAAAACGGAGCTCGTCCTCCTTATTTTATTTTTTACACACATGGGTGTGACTAACGTCTTGCCCAAGGGGATCTTTATTGGAAATACATGGTATTGGAATTTGTTTAAGATTTTTATCAATAGCACGTGTGTCCAGCCTCACATCCAGAAGCGAGGGGAAGGTCAAGGGGTCACAGATCAAACTCCTGAAAAACAAAAACGGGAGGGGTAGGGGGAAGCTGCTATTGATCTCGTCTGCCGCCACAGCCGGTTCTCATTTAGCTGGAGAAGTTAAAGACATTAAAGGGCTGTGACGGAGAGGGGAATAAAAAGCCACAGCCAAATGGAAGGAAAGGTCACTGAGGACAAGCTATGGGCAAGCAGGAGTGCTCCCGGAGGAAGAGGATGCACCTTTAACCCTCCGCGGATCACTCTCTCACAACACCACACTTATTATTAGTTTAACACCAGCAGGTGAACCCTTTGCCAGGCTCGCCGGTGGTTTGGTGACCCAGCCGCTCTGGAGGAGAAACAGCCACTCCCAGCGTCCCTCCACCTTTCGGGAGGTTCAGGATTGCAATTCCAGTCTCACTTCAGCTTTCCCAGAATCACAGGCATTGGCCTAAAGTGTTTTGTAGCAAAACTTCTGAGGAAGGACCCTTAGAGAGGGCAGGAGAGGAAGCAACACACACAGTTCTGGGTCACTAAGGGATGGCATTAAAACTCCAGCCTTCCTTTGCTGAGCAGGACAAGCATTCTGCAGGGCTTTGGGAGAAGCAAGAGTTGGATATGGGGAAGGAGAGAGGGCTGGAAGTTGTCATAGAATCATAGAACAACCAGGTTGGAAGGGATCCATCGGATCATCAAGTCCAACCATGTCCTTTCCTAATAGAAAGGTTTTACCTAAAATATTTCAACTGGGATGTTCGACTTGGACTACAAGGGTGCTGGGGAGGCTATGTGGAGAAATCTCTAGCTATGTCTGGTAGGAAGATTCCCTTTTTCTTTCTAGATCAGCAGATTTCCACGGGAATCCCTTCCAGTACAACATCCATCTCTTCTTACATTCTCTCCCTCTCTTCTGCTCTTCCCTATGCAGGGGGAATACAATCAGTGCACTTACTTTGTCCGTACTGTCCATATTGGTAGCCAGCCACTGGGTCCACGCTGTAACTGGTGGTGCTGTAGGTGGGAGGACAGTAGGACTGGGAAGTCGGGAGGCTGTCCACAGACTTGATGGAGTCACTCCGCTGGCTGCAGCTGGCAGAGATGGAGTTAGTGGTGTCCAAGCCACCGTGAAGGGGAGAGATGGAGAAATCAGCCTGAGGTTGCGGAGGAACCCCACTGGGGTTGCTCAGGATGCTCATCACCTGGAGAAACACAGGAGACAACAGGTCAATGTCGGGAGGAGACAGGGTGAGTGCACACCTGCCTTCATGCATACCAGGGAGAAACAGTCTGCGTACAGTGCTCTTCTATCAGCATAACACACAATATCAATAAAAGCTTGGCCAGGCTGGAGAATGAAACCCTACTTCCACTAAATAGCATCAGACAGACCCTACAGTTGACTCCTCTGTCTCTAATGCTGCATTTGAAAGACCTCAGTATGGAAAACTGAGAAATTCCTTCCCAGCACACTCAGTCTTTGGTCTTCCGTCGCTGACCTGCTAACAATGTCAGTGGTGCAGTCCAGGATGAACACCACAGAAAGGAATAAACCTGAGTCAAACCCACTCAACATACACTGCCATGGGCCATCACCCCTCCCTTCCTATGCACAGCCCCCATGGAAGTGGAGATCCATCAGACGGTGCAAAAACACCTATTTTCAAAAAGGGACTCTGAAAATTGTTCCTTTCTTTGGAAGTCTGAGTGGGGATTGGTTTGCAAAGGTCTCTAACCAGTGCAGATAAACCCTTCCTGGCTTTGATGCAGATTCAGCTTTAGGGACTGAAATGTCAAAGTTCTCTTTGCCCTTGAATGTTAAAGGGTAACAGGTCCTGGCTCAGCTCATTTCAGTGTAGTGTTTGGTTTGAAAAGGTAATTAGATTTGCACACAAGCAATCTTCCTGCTTTGAGACCTGAAACAGATGAACTTAGAATCTCTTTTTTTTTCCCTCTTTGGCAACAAAAATGCCAGATTTGTTCCTGCGGGTGAGGCTGGGGTAAGCTGCTGCCTACGGCCCTTCATGCAAGGATCCTGATCCCACCAGTGTTTTAATGCAATTGCCTCCTGCAATCAGCAAAATTCCCTCCAGGCTGCCAAGTTAAGAGGGTAAAGAGTTTGCAGAAGCGGGTGGTGGTGAGGGACGGAAAGGGACTCCTGATGCCTCTTGGTTGATCTCGGCAGCCGCCGCAGGCATGTGCTTGGCCATGTTTGTGCTGGGAAAGGAGGGGGAGAGGGACAGGCAGTCACCTCGGGGGGCTAGGACGGTGCTCAGATGCCAAACGGCTGAAACCCTCCAAATTTAGCATAACCTTATTGACATCAATTAAAGTGGCAAATTGGAAATATTTGGAGCCTGGCAAGTGGTAAAATGAGCCCTTTATCCCCCACCAGTGGCCTGGTGAGCTATTGTGCGGTGGATACATTCTCTGGAAGGACACAAGAAGGGTTGCATAGAGCGGCGTCTGCCC
This sequence comes from Coccyzus lansbergi, assembly GCA_033558105.1. NCBI lineage: Eukaryota > Metazoa > Chordata > Aves > Cuculiformes > Coccyzidae > Coccyzus > Coccyzus lansbergi. Next base: position 436,669 of record JAUMJK010000681.1, on the reverse strand, counting down.
TTCCTGCTCACCCCGACACCTTTCCCATCCCCTCCTCCCTCACCTTCCTGCTGGAGCAGGGTCTTAGGTTGAGTGACCAGCTACGTGCTGGCCTTTGCTTTCTAAAGCTTCTCCTCCCCCTCCCCGGAAGGACTCCAGAGTCCTGCAAAGATGCTTTCCCTTGATGTGATGCCACCTCCTGACTCAGCCGGTCTGAGGTCCTTCCCAGGCATTTGTCTGGGAGGGGGATTTGAGAGCAGGGGTGGTTGGACCCCTGCGGAGGGTGAGGCACTGAGGAGTTACTGGGGAGGGGAGCAGTTAAAAAGCCTGGAAAATCAGTCTAACCCCAAGTACTGGGTTTGTCTGCAGTGCAGTACAGAGACACGGGAATGAGGGTTGAACAAGCTAAGAGCAGAGCAGTGGCAGCAGCATAGAGCTCAGGCAAGGTCTGTTTACCCGCTGTTCTTTTCAACTTAGCATTTGCTACTGGTCCTCAAAAGTTAAACCTGCCTTTACTGTCTCTGCACTGCTCTAGACAGAGCCGAAATCACCTCCAGCTCTCCAGACCCTCTGGGCGCAGCTTTTGAACCACAATGATTAAGCCTCAAGGTATCTGGATGAAGATTTTTAGCCACAACAGTGAAAGCTCCACCAGGGGAGATTTAGGCTAGAGATTAGGAGGAAGTTTTTCACGGAAAGGGTCATTGGGCATTGGAATAGGCTGCCCAGGGAGGTGGTTGAGTCACCTTCCCTGGAGGTGTTTAAGGGACGGGTGGATGAGGTTCTGAGGGACATGGTTTAGTGTTTGATAGGAATGGTTGGACTCGATGATCCGACAGGTCTCTTCCAACCTGGTGATTCTATGATTGTATGAAACGCTCCTGTGGAACTCCCTGCCCTATGACAGCCCAAAGAGTAAAAGACAGGGGGATGAAGAAAGGAAATTGCATTTAAATATGCAAGACAGAATGGATTAATATGAGAATAGGGTTGTCATGCTTTTCTGTGTGGATGTAACATAAACCCCTCTGCCTCAAGGCTTATGGAGTGGGGAAATCGTAGGAGCACAGCCTGAAGTGAAGTTTTCAAGCTGCAAAGTTATTTGTAACCTTCCACTAAAGCTAGGTCATGATCTTTCATCTGGCTCAGCTGTGAATTCTCCTTCTTTACCCCTCGATCCCACCGGCTGCTGATGGACCTCACAGCTTCAGCATCACCTTCGCGGTGGCTGCGACAGCCTGTGCACCTCTTTGCCGTGGCAGATATCCAGGACATTCACGTGTACGGCAGCCATGAGACTTTATCAGATTCCATTTGCAAGCAGAATGAGATGCTTAAAACAATAAACAGCCTTCTTGCATGTGTGAAAACATGGAGATGGGAATGATGAGTTGCTTTTGGAAAGCTCCAGCTCCAGCAAGGCAAAGCCAGACTGCTTGGCCTCTCCCTGCCTGAGCTGTCCAGGTCTGGCAGTGCTGTCGGGTTGCGGATGTGCCGCCCGCACTGCTGAGCCCTGCAGGTGCAGGAAAGAAATCCTCTGCTATAAAATAAAGAGCAACTGGAACCACTCACAGAGCAGAGGGTTTTCTAGTGCTCTCCCTCCTGGCCGTCTCCCCGAAAGACTCAGCTGCTTTGTATTACTCTGAGAAAATAAAAGGCTCTTAAAGCAAGCAGAAGTCATATTAACACTTCCGCTAAGGCCCTTTTAAAAAGAAAAGGGGATGTAAAGCAACGTCGGTAAATGAAACCCAGATTCACACTCTTCAAATCCGGAGGAGCTGAGACCGGAGAAGACACTTGCACAATCCTACTAAAGACAGTAATTGGCTTTAATCAGTCAGGATGGAAACTGATTTCTAATCCTAGCTCTGCCACAGACTCAAAAGGGCTTGAACAAGTCACTTAAGTCAGGACTCAACTCGACTAACCTTAGCTGTGTGAAGTTAAGGTTCTAGTCTCTGCTAATCCTCTGGAATCCCTCTACAGAGAGACTGACATTTCTGAAGGACAATTCACACCACCCTAAGACCCCTTTCTGAAAAGGATGGGCTGAATTTCCCTCTGGAAATCCATACAGAGACATAAGGATGCCAATATTTCATCACGATGATGCCAGAGAGTGATGAATGGATACGCAGCTGTGTGGAGGTTGGAGAGGGGAGATGCTGGAAGGTGGCTACAGGATGGACACCCACAGCCCTGCTGGAGGCTCCCATGGAGGTTGGGAGGCTGAGTACTGCAGATGGTGATAAACTGGAGAGGGGAAGATTTAAACTACATATAAGGAGAAAATTCTTCACAATGAGAGTAGAGAGGCCCTGGTCCAGGTTGCCCAGAGAAGCCGTCGGTGGCTGCCCCATTCCTGGAGGGGTTCAAGGCCACGTTGGATGGGGCTTGGAGCTCCTAATCCAGTGGGAGGTGTCTGCCCGTGGCAGGGGCACTGGAATGAGATGATCTTTAAGGTCCCTTCCAATTCAAACCATTCTACGACTCTATGATTCTATGAGCCCTGATAGAGGCTCTGGGGCTCAACTGAGCCAGACGCCCCAAAGCTCTCTGGTCCCTCTTTAGCCATGCTGATCATGGGGAATATCTGCCTTTTCCAGGCACACTGAGATGTATTTGAGGCTGAGCGATCCTGAGACTCAGTTTATCCGAGGACAGCATCTGATTTTCCCCACCCCAGGACATAAAGGTGTTAGAAACAACAACAGTGAACCAGAGGTTTCTGTTCCCTCTCCGCTACACAGACACCCAGCACAGAGAGGCCTACACAAGCCCTCAGCAGGCCCATGTTATCAGCCTTCTTGTTTCAGCTGGATAAACTAATTTTCCAGGCAACTTCTGAACTTAGGAAAGTCTGGGGCATCTAGAGAAATCCCCTCCTCAAGAATGCAAAGTCCTTTTCCCTATTTTTTTGACCTTGCTTTCTTATAATTTATTACTTCTTGGTGCATTATCATCACTAACTAAAAATCAATACCCACTTCACATCTGTGAGGTTTTATCTGGAGGGAAATCTGCTCCCTGTCTATCACAGTGACTGTCAGTTGTCCCTTTCCCCTCCCTCTCACCGCTCTCTCCCTTTCCCCATCTCCTTCCCCTTTGCTGCTGTCCCAAATCAGTCACAGGCAATGGCACCGGATGGCACTTTAGGGCAAGTCAATACCAGCTGTGCTGCTGAGAGCCTTTGGCCACCTTTCTTCCTTTTCCTCAGGTCATTTGGCATGGGGAAGAGGAGGAAGGGTTCCCGATACGTTAGGGAGACCAAGGTTAATGCACAAAGACCCTCCTGGATGAAAGAGCCAGCCCCCCCGTTGCCTCCTGCTGCTGCCTCCCTCCCCACCCTCAGCTCTGCAGCTCCCTCCCGCTCCCCCCCCAGGACGTTTCATCACTCTCTCCCATACTTTAAAAGAAGGGGAGTTAAAAAAAATGTAATTAATTCCCTCCATTTCTGAGCTGGCCCTCAGGGCCTCTGGCCGTGGAAACTGTAGCAGGGGAAATGTGCACCCTTTATGATAAACGAACGCGGCTTTGGAAAGGGAAGCGCAATTAGGGACTTCGATCTGCGCAATCAGGTCTTCGGATTTTAGGTTTAGGGGCTGGGGGGGGGGATGTTTTGGTGTGTTGGGGGGGTAGGAGGGGCAGACAAGGGATAGGGAGAGATCCTGCTTAGATAGAGGAGGGTGTGAGGGAAGACGAAGGGTAGCAGACAAGTTCCATGACAAACCCCAGCAGACTGGGCGGATGCACCTTGGTGGTGTCTGCAGTCAAAAGGAAACACTGAGGCAACCCAGGCTGTGTTAGATGAGCTGTATGTCCTCGTAGTTCCCACACCTCCTGCCCTGCATCATTGGTTTGCTGGAGGCTCACTAAGATGTCCACCCAATAGCCACATCATGGACATGTATTTACATCCACGTTCAGTGACTCTTTCACTGCCCCATGACTGGGCAGACCCAGAGGAGTCCTAAGGAGAGCAAACCCAAGCTCACAAAACACTGCAGAGGCAGGAGCCCATGGACAGTGTTTTCCAGAGTGACCCTAGATTCTGTGCCTCCATCTCCGGCACCTGATTTGACACAGCATCAAGCGTCCAAAATCAAGTAGAAAAAGGCTGCGTTTAGAAACTGCTGATCCTGGCGAAGTTCTGAATCAGGGGAAGACACAATGATCTGACATTAGCTGAAGGGTGGTAATGCCAGAGAAGCGGTTGGGTGGTCCCAAAGGAATGCAAACTGGATTCCAGGCAGAAACGGGCAAGAGAAACCCAGAGGAAGGGTCTCCTGGCTGTGGGCAGTGTTTCCAAGGCTGGGGTCCTGCTTTCCTAGGGATGGGTAGAAATTCTCCCTCTTTGTGAAAGACTGGAAATGTGATCACTTGGGAAATTCTCTGGTGTGAAGGCATTTGCAGGCTGAAATCTCTCTTTGTTTCAGCTTCCTTGTGCCAACATCTACAGCACTTCCTAGAGAAGGTAAAGTCCGTAAGGGGCCGGTTGGCCATGCTGGGAAACAGGGTAGACCTTATGGTTTAACCGAGGACATGGACCAAGCTAAGGATTTGCTCCAAGTTCCCCATGAGAGGATGGTCTCTGCTATTTGTGGCTGATCCGGTGTCTGCTCTGGGCAGGTCATGCTCTGTCCTCTGACACCATTCTGAGCTACTTGGTGGGGCCTCATCTTAATCTCTTCCATCTTTATTTTGCAGGCTGTTCTGCTAATCTTTTCCTTCTCTCTTGCAGAAGGCAACCTCTCCTTATGTTAATGCTTTTTGATCTCTGTGGATTCATTTTCACTTGGTGGAAAGAGTCGGTTATTCTATACATACATTAAATGGAAACAAAATGAAGAGGTGACTCTAGGACTACTGAAAGCTGAAGAAAGAGTTGGGATGACATAAATACAGTTTCCCCAAAGATCTTCACTTGAAAGGAGGATAAATATATGCAAATACGCCCCTAGGTAGGACTAAAATGACTTATGTAGCAATCGCTAACTCTGCACTCACAAACCCAAGCAATTAATTTTGAATATTTTCTAAACCACTCGACCCAGTGGAGTCGTAAACCAATACGTCAAACCCATCAAGGACGCACACCTGCTAAATCTGAGTCTGCAGTCAGGTCAGGGATCCAGACAATGCTTCACACTTCTTGCATCCAGAAAATGCCTGATCTGGGTAATTTCAGTCTAAGATCATGTCCAATTAAATTTTGGAATCCAGGGAGCAAACTTCTCATTAGCCTGCTGGAGGGACGACTTTCCTGACTGCAAGCACAGCTGTAGAATCATGGAACAGTTTGGGTTGGAAGGGACCTCAGAGCCCACCCAGTCCCATCCCCCTGCCCTGGGCAGGGACACCTCCCACTGGATCAGGGGCTCCAAGCCCCATCCAACCTGCCCTTGAACCCCTCCAGGGATGGGGCAGCCACCCCTGCTCTGGACAACCTGGGCCAGGGCCTCTGCAATGTACCAGGAAAACATTTTTCCCCAAGATTTCATCTCAATCTCCCCTCTTTCAGCTCAAAACCATTCCCCCTTGTCCTATCCCTACCCCCGCTGATCAAGAGCCCCTCTACAGTTTTCCTGGAGCCCCTTTCACTACTGGAAGTTGCTCTAAGGTCTCCCCACAGCCTTCTCTACTCCAGACTGAACAACCCCAACTCTCTCAGTTTCTCCTCTCATGGGAGGTGCTCCAGCCCTCTGAGTCCGATTCACGGTGTGAATGAACAGGGGACTCAGCTCTAGTTCTGCTTTGGTTTGGGTATCCATTTAATCAGACTGACGCTGCCCCAGCTTTAACTCCTCAGCCTGGGTGTTTACATCCCCCATCAGCATGTTCCTCGTGCTAAAGAGAAGAGGGTTACAAATATGAGCTAACACAATCACACAAGTCCTTCCTGCTCCAGAAGGACTCCAGGGTTGACGTGGCTGCTGCTGCTGAACCATAATGTCTCATTTTTGTAACCTTCCCTGCTCTGTTGGGAAATACATGGAAGGCAGTGAAATGCCTTTCCCAAGGGCACAGGAAACGTGTCAGAGGCAAAGCAGAGAGCAGAACACAACGTGCCTGAGTCCTGCCTGGTGTGTGTGTGACAGCTCATACCAGACCCCTTTAGAGTGGTCAGAAATGGTTCCTGTGAGCCTGTGCTGGAACAGTTTGGCAGAGAACAATAAACCCAGAAATATCGTCATTGCCTTTCAGTGACTTAAAACATCTGACGGATGTTTCAGCACCATAAAGGAGAGGTCTAGGACACAGCGGGTGAAATGAAGATGAGCGTTGGTGTCCTAAAATGACCCTCTTCACTTGACGGATGGAAAACTGCCACACACTCATGATGGAGAGGGCTTGGGGAGATGCTGGGAATGGAATGGAGCTGGGGATGCGAGAGTGAGCTGCAGAGAAGCAGACCAATGCAGGCTGCATGAGGGGAGGATTAGATAAAAAGGCGACGGGAAGTTATTACCTGATTGTTCAGGGCTATGGTGAGGTTCCACCTGGAGCACTGCATCTTGTTTTGGGCACCCTGCTTCTGTAGAGATGTACAAATTATGGAGAAGGTCTAAAGAAAAGGTTCTAAGCTATACAAAAGAACGGGGAGGTCTTAGCTATAATGGTGAAAGAAATCGCTTAAATCTGGATGGTTTGGGAAAGAGAAGTGGGCTTTTCTGGGAATGAAAACACCATCAGAAAATCAGAAGCACCACAGGGTTATACATCCAATAAGGCTGAAACCTCTCAGCTCAGTTCGGATCTTCTGAAGCTCCCACAGGGGTAACTTTTTAAAGGCAGGAACTGTTTTTCCCTCACCCATAGGAAAATCACAGCTCCTGAATCCAAGGAAACCTGATGGTAAAGGTGTAATTTGGAGGGGAATAAGGGAAAGCATCATTGTGAATGGAAATCACATTAGAAAGCGATTGATCTAGAAACACAAGCTGCTGTCCCTGGTGTTAGGGCCCCAAAATCTACTGTCACTTAGATAAAAGCAGATGGCAGAGATTTTAGCAGTTTGGATAATCAGAGAAGGAGTCCAAAGACATGATGTGCCAGTGTGGGCAGTTTAAGGCAAAGGGGGTCCCAGCTCTGCAGGTGTTAATTACCACAAACAAGCTAAATCAAGACATACAGGCTCATCCCTTCCTGAAACAGGAGAGACTCAGGCCAAAAGGCTCACTTGCTGTATTGGAAGGGTCAAAAGGGTCTGGTTTTCATGATCAGCTGAGTATCTCCCCTCTGAAAATGGACAGTTTGTGCTTCACTAACTCCTGACATCATTATTCGCTTTGTACTTAGATAGCACAAAGTGTTTTTCCTGATCAAATTCAAATTGCTGAGACAGTTTATATAGAACAACCAAAGAGAAGGCAAACATTTCCCAAAAGTGCTGGTTGGCAAACCCAAGCACCCAGCCCTCCTCATTGCCAGGACTGTGCTAACAGAAGCCACCATGAGCAAACTCTACCCTGATGCTGTTTTCCTTTTGAATGTGTTTCTCTGTGAAGGACAAGTGAATCACTGGAAAGGAAAGTTTCCATGGAAAATTCCCTTTGTTCAGATATGCAGCACCACTGGGCAACTTCACAGCCTGGTCCAGCGGGAGGTGTCCTTGCCCATGGCTGGAGGGTGGAACTGGGTGATCTTTAAGGGACCCTTCCAACCCAGACCTTTCTACGATTCTATCATTAATCTTAGAAAGATCAATCTTGCTTAAGGCGTTTTAGAACTCACAAATTCATCTGGGAGGAGAAAGGAGAAAGGCAGAATCTTGGAAAACTGCAATTCCTAAACATTTCCAGACTAGCGGAAGGGCTTGGGTTAGGTTTGGCTCTGGAACTAGGCTGGATGGTCATCGCTTGTTTTCAGTGCTGCAGCTATTTGTCCACTCTTGGGTCAGCTCAGACATGCTGGTGGCAGACGGGGAGTGAGAGGGGCATGACGAGACACTCAAGATACCAAGAAATAAACAAACATAGCCCAAGGTTTTCTGCTAAATCAGCCCTAACTCTGTTGCTGCACATCTGCCTGATGTGACTAAGGGCAGGGTGGGGTGGGGGACACAACACAGCCTCCCCCAGAAAATTACAACTACTCCATGAACTCCTGTCATTACCCCTATCAGAGGCTGACAAAGACGAACTAAAATTCACAGAAAGGGCTCTTCTTCCCCTCCTCCCTTTCTATTTCTCTCCTTCATTTTATTAGTATTTTTTCCCATTTCTCAGCTAAGCTGCTCTGCGCCCGCTCCCTATCACAACCCCCCGCGGACACTGGTAATGGAGTGCGGGTGCTGACTTACTGCTTCCAAACAAGATTTCCTGAGATCCTTTGAGTCGGCTCCATGCTCCCCCCCTTTGCCTGCTTTTCTTTCTCCATCTCTCTCTTTTTGGAGAGTGGAGGGGAGCCTCTATAAATGTGAAAGGAGCTGCACTACAAAGAGTCCCCCGAGTGGCATATCCCAGCCGCAGGCGAAGCTGCTCGGTGCGCAGATAGTCCTGCGTATCTGCTCTAGGACTCCTCTCCCTCTCCCCCTCCCTCTTTCTCTGATCAATCAAGGGCTGTAATCAGTTAAGGTCCAGCTTAACTGCAGTGTAAGATACACCAGTTAAGCAAAGCCAATGCCTCCAGGGTTCCCAGCGTAAATACGGAGAGGTCATGGGGAGATTAAATAACCCTGATAAGTTCAGGGAGAGCAGGGCTGGCTGGGCTCACACCAAACACTTAATAACTCTAGCTGGCGAAAGAATGGAAGAAACAGAAAATCAGAAGCACTTCTCATTGCCAGCCTGCCTGACGCTTGCTCTTGTGCTTCCCTGCTTTCCTGGGGGGAGCTTAGTGCATTTTTGAAGGTGAAAGTTTCTCTTTTCAGCTCACCTTAATGAATGAGCAGCCCAGACCCCAGTCATTTGGATCTTCTGAGAGGCTCCCATAGAAATGAATTTCTAAAGTCAGGACCTCTTCTTCCCTCACTTGCAGGAAAATCACAGCTCCTGAATCTAAGGAAATGCTTTTTGCAGCCCTTCATAGCGCCATGTGCTCTTCCTCCAGACTTCTCTCTGCTGCTAGGGAGCACTGTGGCATTTTGAAAGACAGGGAGTTGCCTGCTTTTGCCAAATACCAACCCCAAAACCATCATAGGATCTGAACTTAGGTATAACGGAGTTGCATTCACCAAGCTGTGGAGTCCACAGGTATGGAGACATGAGAGTAAACAAGTAGGAGGAAATATAGGAGAGGAAAGTGGAGATCCTTGCTGAAAACAGTGTCTTTAATAGAGCAGAACCATTCAGTTATGTTCTAGCTCAAAAACTTCTGTCCCTGTTTTACTCCACAGTAAAGCTTTGCCTTTCTCTCCAGAAGTGTCCTTCTCGGACACAGTCCAGGGAAAAACAAGCCCTTCATATTCATTCTTTGTTAATCACCTTTATACTAAATTCACGCTGTGCCGTATCCAAACAGCTCATAGTTTGATAAAAACACTGTTTGAGGAGGCAGCTGGGGACGTTGGGGCTGTTGAGGGGACTTCCCTGTGCAGGACAGGCCTGTTCTGCTTGTGCCTTCCTCCAGAGCTCATTTTTACCCCTTGGATGTCAGAGATCTGGCAGGAGACAGTCACCATCAACTCCTCCCCCAAATCCTACCCTGTCTTAATCTCCAACTCATCGCTAGCTGAACATGACACGAGGTTTGGATCCAAACACCCCGGCTTCAGCTCCAGTCTAATTGGACTTCGGCCCACTAGGCATTACTGATAGGGGAAAGAAACATGTCGGATTTATTAAAAACGATGCAGACACACAAAGAGCAGAACAAAATCTTTAACCAGCAGCGATAAGAAAGCCCTAAAGGATTTGAGTTTAGATAAGTATCCCTCTCCGAGTCCTCTAGCTCTTTAAAAGCTATTGGGGCTGGAGCTTTGCTGCGGTGCTATAGGTATTTGCTTAAGCAGGGGATGAGATTAACTCTTCCTGGGGTGCTTTTGCACCCCTGCACCTGGGCACTGCCAGGGAGCAGCACAAGCCTTGCTAAGTTTACACTGATTATTTGAGTAGCACTCAGATCAGGCAAAGGCTTTGAACAATGATGTATAAAAGCAGAAACTCCTGGGCCAACCCCTTATTAACGGTGCTTCCTTCAGGTTTGGCTGGTGCCAAACTGGATTTTGGCTACAGCTGAAATAAAGTAGTTTTTAGAACTGTAATACAAAGGCAACAAGAAGTGATCTCGAGCATCAGAAATGGTTGGACTCGATGATCCAATGGGTCTCTTCCAACCTGGTTGTTCTATGATTCTATGAAATGCCTATTTTGAAACCCTCGCTTTTCTAATGAGCACCGTTCACTGCCCGGAATGAAGTGGTTTTTAAGAAGAAAAAGTTACACTGGTGGAAAGAAGGTGTCTTCTGGCAGAGCTTAGGCTGTGCCAAAGGGAAGGATCTTCCCTCATTAAAATAAAACCCTTCCAAACAAAACCAGCAACACATTTACCAAATGGGCATGGAAATCAGCACACAGCTTGCTCTCCTCTACTCATAGAGATACAAGTAAATAATATGATACTTGAACTCCCCAAATCCTGGCTGAGCTATGAGCTCTTTTATGAAAATATCTTGATCCAAACCCCCCAAAACAGACAAGTCCTCTGAGTAGGGCTGTGTCCCTCACCTGTCCTCCTCACTGCAAGGCCAAGGGTATGAGTAAATGTGGCAACACCTTTGTGTTACTCGAGCAGAGTTTCTAAGGTGTCTCCTGCCCCCAGAAGTTTAAAAACCATACAAGCCACTGCTGATCCAGAGATAAATAGTGGAAAAGGGATTAGAGATACTTAGCGGAGAAGAGGGAAGACTCAGGAAGGGCTGATTATTTTAAAGATATGACTATTTAAAGATAATGATTGCATAAATTTAATTAATGCATTTTCATGCTGCAAATGGCCGTTTTGTAATTAATGTATCTGGCCTCGCTAAGCATGGGAGATCACATCTCCCAGCCCCCCTTCCCTTCTCAATTCCCCCCCTCCGCCTCTCGTTTAATGAAAGACAGAAAGCAGATGACAGAAACAATTTGTCAGCCAGTACGGGTGTCAGATGCCTAATTGGTTGCGCTGAGTTAGTGGAAAGTAGAGGGGGAGAGGGTCGAGGCTGGGGGGGCCCTTTCCTCTTTATCCGACGCTCCAGGGTGGGTATCTGCACTGGGGAGGGGGAAGTGAGAGGGTGAAAGTGTTTCTTGTTAATTGATGGAGATTAGGACACAGATTGGCTGTGGCAGGGACTGGGCAGTGACAAGGAGGGGACAGGAGAGGCTGGTTAACACCCGTGCAAACAAGCTGCCATATCTCACAATACGTTAAGTCCCCGCAGCGCTGACAACATCAATGGTTATCTCCTGCGCTCCCGGCACCCGCTGCACCCCGGACAGCCCTGGGCATGTCTCTCCCTGTTTGGTTTGCACCCTCTGGCTTAGAGAGGAATGGGGACCTCAGTGGAAAGTTTGGGACCCTGGGGAACAGGTGCCGCACGTGAAAGGATGTAGAGCTGAGGCCACGGGGAAAGCAGAGAGGCTGAAAGCTGAAAACAAGACCCCTACCCAGGTCTTACTTGTCCTAAGCCTTGCCTTGGGTTCAGACCACTGTCACCTAAAAGTTCCTCAGGAAATCTGCATCTCCTGCTTCCTCCTGCCCCACTATGAGACTCTCTTGAAGCCAAAATAGAATTAATGTATGCACCAGCTGGTGCCTGAGCTTTGTGGGTGCATGTGGGTTACTGGTAATGAAGTTCCATCTGATTAATTCTCCCCTGGTCATTATGTGCAGAGGAAAAACTCTCGTCCACACAAAAAAGTCCAGGAGACTGGAACTTTCTGTATGAAGGAGCTGGGGCCCTGAACTGCAGTGACATCATCCCAACCCTTCCAACATCTCTAGGAAGGACATAGCACGTGCTACACAAAGTCACGGCTACCTAAAAAGTAGAAATGTCTTATTTCTGTGATATTCTTTTTTCTTCATAGATGCTGATGATTCAGTTCATTTGTCATTCACCATGAGGCAGAGCTGCCACCTCTCACCTAATGAGCGGAAAAATGAGACAAATAAAGGCAAAAACTTAGGCTGGCACAGAATTTTGTGGGGGAGCAGGAATTTGAACATCTGAAAGCCAAGGTTGATGTCCTCATTGCCAACAGCCCTGTAATAACTTGCATAGGTTGTTGAGACCAAAGTGCAGGAAATTACCTCAAGTCGTGCCAGGGGAGGTTTAGGTTGGATATTAGGAAACGTTTCTTTACTGACAGAGTGGTGAAGCCCTGGCAGAGGCTGCCCAGGGCAGTGGTCAAGTCTCCATCCCTGGAGGGGTTCAAAAACCATGTGATTGTGGCACTTGGGGACACGGTTTAGCAGGCACAGTGGGACTGGGATGATGGTTGGACTGGATGAGCTTAGAGGGCTTTTCCAACCTTAATGATTCTAGGATTCTAAGTCAGGCACAGAAATGAGGGGAACATCAAAACTTTGGTGCCACATGATGCTGATAGTGTAGCGTAGCTGTGGGCCTTTCCCTGGAGGAGATAGGGAAGTTTTACAAAGGCAGGAACAGTCTTATCAGCTCTGGTTCACTGCTAAGGCACAGCAAAGGCAATGGGCAGGTAAGTATGGGGAGAAAGCCTTTACAGGCCCTATGAGGAACAGCTGAGAGAGCTGGGGGTGTTTATCCTGGAGAAGAGGAGGCTGAGGGGAGAACTCATTGCTCTCTGCAACTCCCTGAGAGAAGGTTGTGGAGAGAAGGGAGCTGGGCTCTTCTGCCAAGGGACAGGGGACAGGACGAGAGGGAATGGCCTCAGGCTCTGCCAGGGGAGATTTAGGCTGGAGATTAGGAGGAGGTTTTTCACTGACAGGGTCATTGGGCATTGGAATAGGCTGCCCAGGAAGGTGGTTGACTTGCCTTCCCTGGAGGTGTTTAAGGGACAGGTGAACAAGGTGCTGAGGGACATGGTTTAGTGTTTGATAGGAATGGTTGGACTCAATGATCTGGTGGGTCTCTTCTAATCTGGTTGTTCTATGATTCTATGAAAGGGCCAAGACCAGAAAATGTTTGTGTTTCCATACTGGGCTCTGATTATATTTGAACACACAGCCAGCAGTACTGAGAATACTACTAACTTTCTTTATGTACTACAGGTCCCTCTGCATGGGTTACAAAGAGTTGAGGGAGATGGAGTTTAGTCTGGAGAAAAGGAGACATAGGAGAGACCTCATCACTTTCTACAACTGCCTGAAAGGAGATTGTAGCAAGGTGGGGGTTGGTCTCTTCTCCCTGGTAGACACTGACAGGGCAAGGGGAAATGGCCTCAAGATGTGCTAAGTGGGATTTAGATTGGATATTGGGAGGAATTTCTTCCAAGAAAGGGTTTTCAAGGTTTGGCAGAGGCTGCCCAGGGAGGTGGTGGAGTCTCCATCCCTGGAGGGGTTTTAAAGATGAGTAGATGTCGTACTTGGGGACATGGTCTGGTGGCAGATCTAGCAGGGTTGGACTCAATAATTTCAAAGGTCTTTTCCAGCCAAAACCATTCTGTGAGTTCCTCCATCCATAAACACAGCACAATCTCTCCCCACACACTCCTTAGTCCTGCAGACTCCTAGTTTTCCCCTTCAGGTTTCTAAGACGTGAGAGTGATCTCTGGGTTGTAGAGCTCTGCTGGGGAGGAACAAGGGCTGTTGTGTATTAACCAAACGCTAAATGATTACAGGCACCATATTGGCTGAGGAAAAAAAAAATCAGGTTGCATTGGGTTGTGCCTGTCACATCCCTGCTCCTGCTTGGCAAATAACTCCTAATGCACAATTGGTATTTATTAGCTGACATACAGCAACTGTCTTCTTAGATCAGGGCTGGAGAGCAGGCCGGAAATCTTAATTTGAAGTGTCACCAGCTACTGAAATCAGATGGTTTGGGGGAAAGGGGAATGGGGAGAAAAAGGGAAAGGGAGAGTGAAAAGAAAAGGGAAGGAAACAGTAAAAAAAGAGCCTAAGGAAATGGGGAAGAGTCACTGGTTCCAACCCACCTTTTGCAAGGGGTTCAGATTTTTATGCTGGTCTGGGCACCAGACCAAACTCAAAAATTCAAGTTCAAAAAATGTGTTTGGCATTTGCTTTCTTTCCATGCACTTTCAAACTCTCCCCCTAATAAACGGTTGGGCACCTTTCTGTGTGTTTTAAATGCAGCATCGAAAGCAAAGGTTAATGCTGGAGATTGCATTCCAATTGAAAATGCGGCAACCGGTAAATTTGGTTTGTTTAGAGTGGAAATGCTTGAACTGCTGTGGATGGGTGGCGGGTGCACCAGTGTGGGCAGAGGGGGTGGGAGACGCTCCCCACACCCCAGCTCCTCTCTGGGCAAAATTAAATTTCAAAGTTTAATGAGTTGCGAAAGGCGCTGGATTAAAACGCCTGGTCCTCGTGCTGCCAAACCTGAAGCAGTGCAATGAAGACTGAGAGAGAGAGAGAGAGAGAGAGAGAGAGAGAGAGAGAGAAAACCTCCCACCAAACCCAAAACGTCAGGGAACAGAGCAAGTGAAAAATGTCAGGGCAAATTGCTCTTGACAGTGTTAATATCTGCACCTCATAGCAATAATTACATGTAAATAAATAGTGAAATGGCTCTCAGCTGGAGTCTGTGCTCCAAGTGCAGATGCCACTAACAGCCAGCTGGGGACCTTTCGCTCTTCTACTGCCGCTCTCCCCCTTTCTTCCCTCCCTCCTCCCTCTTTCATCTATGCCAGAACTGAGAGAGCAATTGCTGGTGCTGCAGACCTGTTCCCAGCCCTCCCCACTTCTTCGTGACACTGCAGTGGCTCCCTCTTCATATCCCCCTCCCAGCCAGGGGCTGCTGCCGGCTGTCAGGGAACAATCCCTTGCTTTTAGCCCCTTGCCAGGGCAAACTAAGCTTTGCTTGATTCACGTCTGACCATCATGTGAGTAAAGCTGAGGGATGGGGATGATGTGGCCAACTCTCCTTCTGTCTCTGTGGGCTCCTCAAAATGACAGGAGGGAAGGAGCTATCTGTTCCAGGCACCGGGATTATGTGTCTTCTTATCATCAAGGTTATCTGTATTTCAAGAGGACACTGGAACACACATAGTTTGGCATCAGGATGCAGGAAGATGCCTTGTTTCCACAGGAGACACAGCTCCCACACTGCTCACAGTAGCATTTATAGACATTTATAAACCTGAGCTGGTGCCGGAGCACAAACTGCACTTCCACAAACCCACATTGTCCCTTCCAGGGGCATCATTTCCATGCCCTAAGCAAGCAGCGGGGAAAGCTGCATCACCAGCATTGCTGGTGAAGGTGAGCTGGGATCAAGCAGCACTTTTCCTGGTTCCCCAAGCTCTGGGGATTTGATGGCAGCCTAAGAAATCAGGAATGACACTGAGAGGACAACGGTCAATCGACCATCACTGTCACTTCTCATACAAACCCTTGGATGAGTGTCGTAGGGATGAAATCCAGGGAAAATGAAATCGTGCTTCACGTGGTGAAGTCAGCCTGTAGGACTCCTTGCCATGAGAAGAAATGGATGCTAAGCTGCACAAAGAAAGATCCACTGAGAATTCCCAGACAAATTTTTAAGGAAATCCCCTGAGCTGAAAATAGCAAGAGGCCAGGGGAACTCCCTGTCCTTGCTTCTCGTGAGTCTGTTTGTGGTCATTACTGTACAGGACCTGTTGGGCTGGGCAGATCTTGGCCCCAGCCCCTGTTATTGGCTCCAAGCTCTTGCAGCCCAAAGGGAAGCTTCCCATTGTCTCCCTGCATCGGCTAATACAGCTAAAGGGCTGTAGGTGTCTGAGCAGTGAGAGAGGATGGGAGGACTCCAAAGGACTGAAAGTAAACATAGAACTGTGTACAAATCTGGAATTACTAGCTGGGGAGCACTTTTACCTTCTCAGGTCTTATGGGCTAGCAAAGGGCCTTGACAAAGTCTTGGGTTCCATTTAAGAGGGATAAAAACTCTGTGTCTCCACTCTTGGCCTTGGAGATAACCTTCCTCATGGTGCTATAAGGAGAAACCCATCCCAGGATGGTGAGATGCTCAGATATTATGATGAAAGCCTTAGATAAAGCTAAGCTTGTTATTTTAGTCCTATTCTCTGCCACTCAGGCAATTTACCTCTCTATGCCCTCAGTCTGGCTCCCAGCTCTACAGGTCCAGGTCTAACTGGGAGCCATGGGGCTTTCCTGATCATCTGGAAGAGCTGTGATGCTCACTCCCAAGTGAAGCTGGCGTGTGCCTGGTCCTGCTGCCAGGAGATGCTGTGCTCTCACACCACCGCAGCTCCTCAGCCACTCCCTAATCAGCATCATCCCAGCGCTAAACCAAAGCAAATAAATGAAACCCAACCTGCTGCTAATAGAAGGGAGACGCTCCTACCAAACCGCAGCCCTGCGTGCAAGAGAAAAGCTTTGGGGCCTTTCCTTTCGGCTAATGCAATTCACACAACCTCCCCCCACAACACCGCACAGAGCAACAAACACAGCTCCATTCTTTGGAAAACAAATATGTTCTTTAGAGCTTCCTGGTTGTCAAACACCTTTTTGTTTAGCTCAACAACTAATCCACTTATCGGAGGATAAAGCTGCCAGTGAATCACCACTATGATAAAAGCATGCACAAAATTAGCAAAAATTTGCCTATGGCTCCCGCACATTTAACAAACAGCAGCGAAGAGAAAAATGATTCCTTTTTTTTTTTTTTTTTTAAATAACTGAGATCCCCAGGAGAGATTCTGTCAGATAGCGGTTTTTTATTTTGCTTGCAGTTTTTTTGCTCTCCCCTCCTGCTCTCTCTCTCTCTTTCCATAGAACCGAAGCACTGAGGCTGGGAGATGCTGGGAGCTGATATCCCATCCACAGAAATTGCCAGTGTTGGAATAAGCAGGAGACAGAGATGGGCAAAATTTTAATAAGCTGGGGTTTGTTTTTTTTTAAAATAAAGAAACAGCAGCGTTGGCTGCTTCCCTAAACCTCAGCATTGCTGGATGTTTCCTCCTCATGAGGTTTGAACAGCTCTGGGATGCTGGATGAACAGTCCCTCCCCAGCTTTCCTGGAGCCCCTTTCAGTACTGGAAGCTGTTCTAAGGTCTCCCCAGAACCTTCTCTTCTCCAGGCACAACCCCAACTCTCCAACAGCTCCATGTCCTTCTTATGCTGGGAATTCCAGAACTGGACACTGGGCTCCAGGTGAGGAGTTTTGCAGCCCTTTGTGATTTTAACCTCTGCATTTCTACATGATAGATTGCTGTTACCTCTCCTTGATACGTGAGTGGGGGAAGCACTGCAGACACGAGTACCTGCTTTTCCAGGGTTGGGCCCCCAAGTCTTACGATATGGTTGGACTCAGTGATCTGGTGGGTCTCTTCCAACCTGGTGATTCTATGATTTCCAGAACTCTGCTGCCACAAATGTTAAACGACCTTCCCTCTCCCAAGCTTTTCCACTAACACCTTCCACAGGACCTTGCAGAGCATTAACTGGGTAACTGGGATTCGCCTACTCTCTAGAATTCGCTCAGCTATGTAAACTTTCGGAGTTTCTCCAACATGAACGTGTGTGGAGATATCTGGGTGAGACTTCCAGCATTTCTGGAGAGAGTTATAAACATGTGCGTGTGAAGGAAGGAATAAGAGACAGAAATGGGGAAAGAATCATAGAATCATAGAACAACCAAGTTGGAAGGGAGCCATCGGATCTTCTAGTCCAACCATTCCTATCAAACACTAAACCAAGTCCCTCAGTACCTCATCCACCTGTGCCTTAAACACCTCCAGGGAAGGGGAATCAACCACCTCCCTGGGCAACCTATTCCAATGCCCAATGACCCTCTGTGTGAAGAACTTCCTCCTAATCTCCAGCCTAAATCTCCCCTGGCGGAGTTTGAGGCCATTCCCTCTCGTCCTGTCCCCTGTCACTTGGGAGAAGAGCCCAGCTCCCTCCTCTCTACAACCTCCCTTCAGGTAGTTGTGGAGAGTAATGAGGTCTCATGGAAAGATACCTCCTTGGCCCTAAACTCAACCAAAAGACTTGATTCAATAAAGACAAAATAAATCTCTGCATGGTCCATGGTGTAAGTAAAGGGTGATTTAGCTTTCCTCAGCTCTGACTCATTTCCTGAAGATCTGTGCCTCTCTGCACTCACCACAATGAGCATGTGAGATGTGTGAGTCTCTCCTGGCAGTGTGTCAGTTAAGAGGAATGAATTTGGGTGATGTGCTTTGTTACCTTTAAAGGATAATGATGAGAAAGGGAGGATCAGTGTATCATGATTATGTTGACTTCAAGATCACCAAAAGGATGCTACCATGGCTGTTACTGGTTGGGAAACAACACAAGCTGGTTGATGCACTGAGCAGCAGCCAGACCCTGCACCACACAGAGCTCACAAACCTCTTCAGAGCCCACCTGCAAAGGCTCAACTCAGATCAGAAGATGAGAATGCTCCCTTGATCCCAAATCCTTATTTTCTTGGACCGTATCAACCTCAGCTGGACATTTGCATCACTGTAGATTACCAAGAAGATGCAGCTAGCCCAGAACTGCACCACAGCAGCCAAGTTGGGAGAACTGGGGGTTTTTGAAGGTTTCTGGCCCTGCTTCCTATGCAGATCTTTACTTGAAAGCCCTGTCAGCATGACAACTGCTGGAGGTGAAGATCTGCAACCATTCCAGGCCACAGTCCCACTGCAAGAGCCCGAATGGAGACAATCTAATGCATTCTGATATTCTCATCTTTTCCCTCCCAACTTTGCCGAGGCTTGTACGGGACCACGGCACACGATGACGGGATCATTTAGGGGAGCTGGGAATTAATCAAGAGGCACCCACCTGTCAGGCTGGTATCTGGAACTAAACGGAAACACTTGCTGGTGCTTGACCTCTCGCCCTCCAGACAAGCCTGCGGCTCTTGAGCGGTTTGAGAAAGCCTCTTGCAGGGACCACAGCTCTGATAGCCCAGGTGGAAAAAAGCAAGGGGAGCAGACCAGGAGACACAGGAGCTAGGCTATGAGCGGTGGGAGAAGGAGAAAGAGGCCATAGCTGGCATGATGAGGGGACTGGCAACGCTCTGGTGTGGCTGAGAGAATGAGGCTGGAGAGCTGGTGTAACGATGTGGATGTGATGGAAAAAGACAGAGCACACAATGGGTTGGCCAACAGGCCAAGTGCAAGAGCTGAAGGTCAGTGCTGTAGTAAAAGAGATTGGATGGTAAAAGGCACTGGAGATCCTTAAAGCCAAATTCTCCTATGACTTTCAGTTTGTCCTGTGGATGGTACTTGTCTTGAGTGAGATACATTGGATACACCAGTTTGTGCTGGTTAGCCTTCCAGCACTTGTTTCAGCGCTAAATCAGCCTTTCTTATAGTTAACAGAGGCCAAAATGCTGAGCTGATGACTGTTCAAACAGTGACACCTAAGGCAATGCTAACTCTGCTGAACAGCAGAAGAAAGCCCTGTGTGCATGCCCAGGGACTTTGAAATACCAGTCCCAAGGTACAGGATTAATATCTTAAAGGGATGTGGGGCACTTACACTTAACAAAGTATGGACAGATTCCAAGCTGATGTAAACTGGTCCTGCTGCTCCTGCAACACTGACATCAGATCCAGCTGATGTGAACAGAAAGATGCAAACCTAATTCTGAATTTGAAGTTTTCAGTTTTAGGATTTCTGGTTGTTGTTCTCTTTTCCTGCAAGAAGGGAAGGAACCCAGACCTTTCCACCCACCCCAATACTGAAGAGAAGAGAGAAAGCACAAAGCACAGATCTGAGCCAACAGAGCAAAGGGGTTGGAACATCCAACACTGATGTCACCATCCTGTATCCTTATGTTAACAAGTGCAAGGTGGTTTGACTTTAGAGAATCATAGAATCACAGAATCACTAGGTTGGAAATGACCCATTGGATCATTGAGTCCCACCATTCCTATCAGTCACTAACCCATGTCCCTCAGCACCTCATCCACTCCTCTTTTAAACCCCTCCAGGGAAGGAGACTCAACCCCCTCCCTGGGCAGCCTCTGCCACTGCCCAATCACCCTTTCCATGAAAATTTTTTTCCTGATGTCAAGCCTGAACCTCCCCTGGCAGAGAGATGGAAGATGATTCCAAGAGGCATTTCTTACACCTACCTCCTCCTCATGTGAAATGAAGACTCCTCCTTTCCTTGGCAGCAGAAGTCACTCAAGCGAAATGAAGTTACTGAGAGCCTTAAGCCTTTGCCTGCGACAAACCTAAATACTGGGGGTTCAGTTCCACTGATATCCCAGGATCTATATGGTATGGGCAGGGTCTAGATCAGAAACCTCCTGGAGCTGGAACACAGATACTAAAATTCTTTGTGTGAGAGATACCACTTTATAGACAGGCATAGAAATGAGGTAGGGAAAGAGGCATGACTGCTGCATAGAGACCAGGAGTGACGGAAGCATCGCAGAATACAGAAACCAAGAAAACATCTTCTGCAACTGGTCTCTGCTTTCAGTTTTCCATTGCTTCAAGTAGCCCTGACTGAAAACCCCAGGGAGAGCTCAGAGCCTCTGGTGTTGTGCTGAAACATGCGTTTTATTGGGCTAAAAACCTGGAACTACAGATTCTGCAACAAGCAATGGTTTTATGGAGTCTCACGTCTAGGTAAGATCTGGTAACACAGCTTAGATCCAGCCAAGGATGCAAGCAGCTGAACTGAAACCCCAGGAATTCCAGCGCTACCTGGCAATGAAACCACCTTGCTCCCTGGGAGAGCAGAAAGCACTGTGAAACCACCTAACAAAAGAAGAGGGAGCGAATTCCCTCAGAAGTAGGCAGGACTGCAGCCCTTTTTGCCAGTGACCACCTCCAGCCCAGCTCTCCTGACCTGCTCTCACCACTGCTGGCCCCTTTTAGGGAGCCCTGTGGGAAGTGGTTCCCAGGCAGTTTCGGCATCACCTCCTTTTCAGGAGCAAGTCTGATAGGAATGGTTGGACTCGATGATCCGATGGGTCATTTCCAACCTGGCTGTTCTATGATTCTATGAAGTCAATGAAACTTATTTGTTTGATAGGAATGGTTGGACTTTTGATAGGAATGGTTGGACTCGATGATTCAGTGGGTCTCTTCCAACCTGGTGATTCTATGATTCTATGATTCTATGATTTCTATGATTTTCATGAGTCCCACAGCAGGAACTGGTGGCCACCCGGGATGGCCCCTGCCCGGTCTGCCCTGTCAGAGCAGGGCACGGAGATGCTATTAGCAGCACTTGTGGCCCAGAGCCTCATTAGAGCTGGCAGCCCCACACTCCTGACAGAGCTGCTGAATCCGGTATTTGCTTTTAGGGTCGGGGAGACCCCATGTGGATCCTAATTCGGGGCTGGATTTGTGCTCAGCTGCGCATTCTAATCGCTAATTAAAGGTTTGCCATCATCCTCCAGCAGCTGTCAGTGTCCTACAGGTCGATCCCCAAGCAACACTCTGCTGAGCCACAGCCGCCAGTTGGGAAGTCCATTGGATGGGCAGTGTCCAGTCCCCTCCCCATCCCACCTGGGTATTCATTTCCTCATCGGAAAAGGGCTGCAACATCAGACAATGCTCTGCTCTGCACCACCTCTTCTTCTCTCCTTCTCACCCTAAGCCCCCAAATATTTCTTGCTTTTCCCCTTTCATTCATTCTTTTTTCCTTCTTTTCTTCCTCTTATTTATTTATTTTTTTGAACAAAAACTGTTATTTTGTGCCTCCTGAGCCTTGTCGGCTGGGCTCGGCGTCTGTATCAGCTGGAGGAGCTTATGAGCCTCGTCTCCTTGGATTTAGACTGAAATTTTGATTTTCTGCTGCACTCTGATAATGTGGAAATCCTGTTCCCCGATATTTACTGTTTATCAGCGCAGCACAGCACAGTTCTGGGGGGAAGGGAATCTCTCCCTCTGTGTGTCCCCCCTCGCTCCCCTCCACCCCCCACCCTGCATGCTAATGGAGTTTGACTTGGGAGCAGACCTACAACAATAGCCTAATTATGGCGAGGAGGGAAGAGGAACTCCCTGGCAAAGAGGGTCTGTGTTGCTGCTGGGATGAACTCTGATCCCTGTTCCCATCAACTGAGGCAGCTGGAGCACGGGGCTGCTCCCCCGTCCTGCCAGGGATCATTGAGCATCTCCGCCTTCCCAGGCCAAGCTTTGTCACCTCAAGCGAGCCCCAAGTCCCCTCCAGATTTAAGAAGTTACGGATGGGGAAGCACAGGAGCATGATGAGCCATGCCAGGTCTGCTTTCTCCTAGCTCCTCACCTGCATTAAGTGGTCCTGGTTTGTGTGTCCAAACCAGGTTGCCCTCAACATCACTTGGAGGCCACCTCCCTGTCCCTTCTGCGTCGCATTTGTCCTGGAGGGAGCCTGTGTGTTTGGGGACCCCCTGACAGCCCAGCCACAAGCACCGTCCCCTTCCAACGTGTGCATCCTGCTCCTCCACGTGCTGAGTTTTGCATCCTCGAGTGAGGATTAGTGTTGCTGAGCCCTCACAAACTCACTCCCACCAGCATCCTGGAGGTGAGGAGAGAATGGGGGACATTTCCATGCGTAAGTGGCATGAACTAGGTGAGAAAAATAAAATAATAATAAGGAAAACTAGGGCTCAGCAGCAGGGGAACAGCTCTAAGGGCCACTTAAGTGGCCAGCGGTGCACGATGTCTCGCTATTAATGAGGCCTGCTGCCGATCCCTAAAAGGATTGGTTATTGTCAGATAACGCATGAGGCTTTCTCTCTCCCCCTCAGCCCCTTGCGGGGAAGGCAGGCACTTCCCTGTGATTGGAATTGAGCTAAATAATGTCCCAGCCGCCTGCAAATGCGCTGGGCTTTCTCTGCAACCGCATAATTAGAGGCAGCAGCAGGGTAAGGCAGCAGGGTAACACAGCGTGAGGAGAGGAGGGAAAGCAAAATGGGAAAAAAGAGTTGGTTTTTAGAGAAAAGAAAAAAAAAGAAAGCAAAGAGGGAGAAAGGAATGGAAAAGGAGACAGGGAATATGATAAGCTCAGGCAGGCACTCTCTGCTCAGCGGTTCTCTGTGCAGCTTGGCTGTTGGCTGGCTCTTCTGGTTTAAAGTGACTCCGCTTCTTATGGAAACGGAGAGGCGGTATTAAAAAAAAAAAAAAAGAACGAAGACACAGAGAGCTTCCTTATCTCATGGAGACAGTTGTCAGGAATCACTTTGACTGAGTCGTTTTGTCTCCATGCTTTTTTTCGCTGTCAAGCAGGCCTCAGGACATGGATCAAAGGAGAGGCGCCGAGCGCTCGCTGAAACTTCTGATCCCTTCTCGGTACAGACGCGCGAGTGGCAGACAGCTCTCCTCCACATCAAATGGAAGGAGAGAGGAGAGGGAGGAAGAAGGGAATGGAGAGGGGGGAAAAAAGCTGGGAGAGAGACAGAGAGGGGAGGCTGTGAGGGGCTCTCTCTGCTGCTCCATATCTCAGGGAAAAGACACCAGCAGCCTTTGCTTTCCCTCTTCCCTCTTCCCCATCAGGAGCGTCTCCCCACCAGCTCTCCTCCAAAAGGGAGGAGTGGGGCTTGCAGTGGTGCCGATATTTCCCCGACTAAGGAGCGAGCTCCCCACAAGGTTCACCTCAGCCCAGGCTTGGTCCCACACATCGCTGGGTTCCAGGCCGAGCTTTGCACTGAAGCAAGAGCCATGGTGAGAGCTCCCATCAGTGTGGGTTGCTCAGACAGCCCCGTTTCAGCTCTGTGCTAGCTTAGTGGGTGAATTCCTACCCCAAAAACCCCTCTCGGTGTCAACCCTGACTCTTTCTCTTCCATCTCTCAAACCAGTCCCTGCTATTTCCCTCTAGCTGCTTGGCAAGCAGCTCCCCACCCTTTCCCCTCTGTGGCTCAAGATTCCCTTTCAGGTACTTATTCCCTGAAATAAGATCCCCCTCATCTCCAAACTGGATAGGCTTAAGGGCTGACTCCAGCTTACTGTGGCGAGCTAAGACCCTCTGCACCTTTGATCAGTTTACAGCTCACGCCCCCCGGACCCTGCTGGGATTTCTGATCTTCAGACCCTGCTGTAAATTGATCTGGCGCACGCCTGTCTGATGGAGGCAAGGACCAGCATCTTGCAGCGGGAGGCCTTACCGCGCCTGAGCCATCTTCCCTCTTCCACCACTGCATGAGGTGGAAACCCTCACATGCCAGACACCCCACAACCTGAGAGCTCCCCATTATTCCTCTGTTGCTGTACCTCCTCCTCTTTGCACTTCCCATGCTCCCCATAAACTGCGGAGTTCCTTGCTCAGCTCTGTGACACCAAACTTCACAGCCATGTAGCTCTTCCCCCTCCACACGTGGTGCATCGAGAGAGGTTGTCAGATGAACAGAGAGCAAGCTGATACAATGCCCAAACTCCCTTCCATCTCACACAAAAGAAGAGCACAGCATCCCTTTAGGGTTCACCTCCCCGGTAAGCCCCTCCTGGTGCTTCAGGGCCTAACAGCAATTCTGAGAAGCCCTCCAGGGTGGATACAGCTGGCAAAGTCCTCCCTGGCCTCTCAGCCCCACGAGTTCTGCTTGCAGCCTTTGCCCCAAGACACTGCAACCCATCCGGCAGTGATGCCAGCAACTGGCTCTGGGGTGGGAGCAGGATGCAGTGCGTGATGGGTTGCAGACTTCGTTAGCACACAGAGAAGGTGAAGTGAACAGAAGACAAACTGTGCTGAATAATGACCCCTTTCAAAATGCATCCATCAGTTCTGGGAAAAGTGGGTGTCACGGCATATCCTCCTAACACGGAATTATGTGAGCGACGCACAACCCTGTGTCCATTGCCAGTGGAACGTTTCCTGAGCTTGCGGCTCCCTAGGAGCACAACAGGCTCGCGCATACCTGCAATTCACTGTCCAACCTCCTCTCCCAGCACAGTATGTCCACTGTCCTGTCGCCCTCCCTGAAGCTGATATACTTCCCACAACCCCACAAGAAGAGGAGGGCAGGTTGGGGTCACTGCCTGATCCACCACAAAGCACATTGCTGTAGATTTTTCCTATCGTAGATGGCTTTTCACGGCCAGGGCACAGCTGGAGCACAGCTGTTACACCGCTGCTGGATTTTAACAGGCACAGACAGCACATGGGCACACACGCTGGTGTGCACACACAGAATGTGACGCAGGACATCGATGCCCTTGTGCATACAGACGTGCAAGAACACCCGCGCGTGCCCCTGCCTCTGAATCCTAATTAGTTCTTTTCTTGCATTCCTTCCTTTTAAGCTTCTCCTCGATCTTGCATCCCTCATTCTGGGGCTGCCTTTCCCCACTGCGGTCTCTGGATTCCGCTCACAGCTCAACCTCATCTCCCCAGCCCCTGGGTTACGGTAGCTCTTGGAGCCACACGGTGAAACTCTTGCCTCTGGATGCCAGAGGTCGCTCCGAAACGCCTGTCACCAGCTTGGATGCTGTATTAATTGCTAATCTCTCATTTTCTCTATCTGCCCTGCCTGCCTTGTCTCGAGTTCCCTTATTAATCACAAAGCAGGGCAAATCCTGCATTTGAATTCTCCAAGCCTGTGTCTCCCAGCCAAGTCCCTCTCACTCTCCCTGGTGTGGAAAAGAGAGAGGACCCAGAGGAGAGGTGTTTGAACAGAGCTGAAAGCCCCAGCAGCCCTGTCTGGATTTCAGAAGAAATTAGAGCCCTTGCGATGTCTGTTCCACCCACCCTGCTTTGGCTTTGCTCCCACCACCCCACAAATGGGTGGAAGGGATATCGAAAGACTTACGGGTACAGATTTCTCTGTCTTAGCCCTGTATGTCAGAAAAATGTGGCTCCCTCCTCCAACGTCTGGGGGCTTATCAGACACTTTCACACACTCCTGCATGTCTTCTTCCTGCTGTCAGTGGTCTTGACATTCTCCTCTTTTTTTTTTTTTCCTGTATTACTTCTATTTATTCTTTATTTCCCTTTCTCCCCAATTTGTCTACTTCTGATACTGCAGTTTACAAATAGCACAGTGTCACCAGCGCTGATCCTGGACACTAAAAAAATCATGACAGAACTCCTGTTGAATTCAAGGCTCAAGAACCAATTGTTTGCTCTGCAAGAGGGGAGATTGGGATGAGATCCTGGGGAGAAATATTTTGCTGTGAGGGTGGGGAGGCCCTGGAACAGGTTGCCCAGAGCAGGGATGGCTGCCTCATCCCTGGAGGGGTTCAAGGGCAGGTTGGATGGGGCTTGGAGCCCCTGATCCAGTGGGAGGTGTCCCTGCCCATGGCAGGGGTGGGACTGCATGGGCTTTGAGGTCCCATCTGACACAAACCATTCCACGACTTGTGGCTCAATGAAATCCTTCAGTGTTTCTAATATTCTACTATCTCAGTAATACACAGAGAACAATTTCTGGAGTGGAAAACACACAGGAATAAACAGAATCAGTGCCACCCAGTGCATCAGAATTAGGGTTAAGGTAATGAGACGCTGCCTTATTTGTTTTAATCAGTTTTTAGTGAGACCTGAGCATCCACATCACTTGAGGAAGCGCATGAAACCTCAAGACTGACAGAATGAGTGAATTTCCCTCCTCCCACCCTAATCGCAGAAACAGAGTCATTAAGAATCAGGCAAATAAATACATATCCATTTTCACACGAGAAAAAATGTTCCGTTCTCCCCTTTTCTCGTTGCCAGGAGCAGAGGCGTCTAATTGACAAGAGCAGATGGGCTTTGTTTGGTTAAATAAAAAAAAAAGAAAGAAACTTTAGTAGAAAAAATACCAGCTTTCCTGGGACACATAGGTTAAAAGTTGAGAGAAATGGAGCTGTGCTCGACATCGAGCAAAGGAAAACACCAGCTCAGGCTCAGCAGAGAAACATGGAGCTACCACGTCCCCTTCCCACCCCCTGGTGACAAAAAGGACATGGATATTAGCACGTGTCCACCTCCTTCTCCAAAAATCCTGTGTGCAAGCTGCCTCAAGGTCGTAGGGAGGCTCAGAGAGAAGGAGGGTGCGAGGAATAATTGCAACTCGGAAAAGGGAGAGCAGCCGTTTCTGAAGGGCAAACGGTTCGTTTGAGGGAATCGTGGTCCTCAAGAGAGATGGGGCTGCAGGGGGAACAGGGCGGAGGCAGCAGGGAGAGGAACAGAGGCAGAAAACACATGGGAAAAACTAGAGTGGAAAAGGAGAGGAGGAGAAAGGGGAAGGAGTGATGGAAAAGGGAGGTAGAGGAACACAGGAGGCAATGTTAAAGAAAAAGCCTCGTGTGGGGTGGCACCCAAGAGCGTCCGAGGTTAAAGAATATTAGAAGAACATGTTCCTACACTAAGATAAGCCAGAGAAATGAATCCTTATCCGTCCAAACCCAACCCTTTAAAATTCGAGTGAGAGAAGGGTCTCCTTTCAGGGAAACGGGGAATCCTTAATGCTTCCTCCCTCAGCAACTGTAATGCCAGGATGTTCCCAATCTGCTTTGAGGGATGGAAAGATTAAGAATAATAAAAAAATTGCAATAAAATATGTGTGAACGAGGGGGTAATTGTGGACAAATGCAGCATTCAAATTCATTTTTCAGCTCTTTTACACACCATTTCAATCTTATTTTCTGCTTGTTAATGAGATCTTGTTGGTTGGGGTGGGCACGGCTGCCCAGTATCGCTTGGGTAATTGCACATAATTTTCTCTCTACTAGTGATTTGCATCAGATTTTTTTTTTCTAATTCTTTGCTATTTAAACCCCCTCCTTCCTATTTCCCCTCCCCCCCAAATCTCATCCTCTCCTCCCCCTCTTTCTTCCCCTCCCCTTCTCCTGGCCCAGCAAGACTCATTTTGAATGCTTATTATAGGCACAGTGTCTCCGACAAAAAAAAAAAGGAGGGAAAAAAGGAAGGAGACAGAAGGGATCCGTGTCACTGAAGGAAGGAGCGCGTCTTGCTGGAAGCCAGACACCGCGATGCCTGCGCCCCTCTCGCCAGCGAGCAGCATGTCCTTCCCCATTGCCAGGCTTCCCCCCCAAAAGGGGCTCAGCTGGCTCTTCGCACACTTCTGCCAGGATGAGGGATTCAGATGATCTTTAATCCCACCTCAATGAAGCTGAGCAGAACGTTACCCTGGACAGTGGAAGAGAATGAAGCTCCGGGATTATGTCAGCGAAACCAAAAGTGAGCGATGGTGGTGCAGGCGGAGAAGGACCCTGGGTTTAGAGGAGGGGGTTGGGGGCAGAGCCTGACATGTGGCCTCAAGTGTCCCTCCAGGAAACAGCAATAAACCAGAAGCTGTAAGATCTGACTCCAGCCTTCAGCTCCTGCCATTACACTGGGACTGAATTTGCTTGTAGAGCAAAAAAAAAAAAAAAAAAAAAGCCACTGAAAGAAAAGCCCTGAGAAAATTAAAGCAACAAATACGAGATGGTGAACAAGTTTCTCTTGGCTCATTATGTTTCTGGAATTGTCTTAATCTCTGGGTGATCCTGTGGGTTTGTTGAAAGATTCAAAGGGCTCAGAAATAATATTATATGGAAGTATAGGAAGTGCCTGGATCTTAACTGTACCTTAATGTGTTCTCCAGCCTGCCAGGGGCCATCTGCAATGAAATGATGATCCTTTGCTTTTTAAGAACCCCCTGCAAGACCCCAACAAGCTACAGTGGCTGCTCAGACACTTTAAGATACAGGCCTGGGTCTGAAAGGGCATCAGAAATTATAGGAGTCAAACCACCAGACAAATTTCCATAAAGGCATTTCAAAAGGTGGAAGGGATGTAATGGAGAAGAAAACAGCCCAGAATAAGTCATGATCCTAATTCTCTGCTGTGTGAAAAGCATCCAGGGAATCTCCTCTCATCACAAAGGGCAGAAGCAGAGTCAAATGTGGTCCTCGCTTTTCTCTCTGTGCTTACTCGTAATGTGCTGCTTCATTCTGCGTTTCCTCCCACCTGAGCCCACACCTTTCCTGAAGGGCAGGAACACAGATGCTAATTGGAATGTAGCTGAACTCAATACTGAGTTTGTCGTTATACGGAGTTATTCATCCGGTGAAGGGTGACGCTCAGTGAGCGCAGGTCTGAGCTTGAACCACATTGGTGCAAAGATTTTTCTCACTGCCAGCACTGCCTGGCTGAGGAGATCTCGGTGCCTGGCCTGGTTCTAGTTGTGGGCGATAAGTATTCTCAAATAAATGGGAAATGATTCCTCTGTGGGGTGATGTGACCAGCAGGTCCAGGGAGGTGATTCTCCCTCTGTACCCTGCACTGGTGAGGCCGCTCCTTGAATCCTGTGTTCACTCGTGGGCCCCTCAGCACAAGAAGGATGTTGAGGCTCTGGAGAGAGTCCAGAGAAGAACCACGAAGCTGGGGAAGGGGCTGGAGAACAGGCCTTATGAGGAATGTCTGAGAGAGCTGGGGGTGTTTCTCCTGGAGAAGAGGAGGCTGAGGGGAGACCTCATTGCTCTCTACAATTACCTGAAAGGAGATTGTAGAGAGGAAGGGAGTTGGGTTCTTCTGCCAAGGGACAGGACGAGAGGGAATGACCTCAAGCTCCACCAGAGGAGATTTAGGCTAGAGATTAGGAGGAAGTTTTTCACAGAAAGGGTCATTGGGCATTGGAACAGGCTGCCCTGGGAGGTGGTTGATTCACCTTCCCTGGAGGTTTTGAAGGCATGGGTAGATGAGGTGCCGAGGGACATGGTTTAGTATTTGATAGGAATGGTTGGACTCAATGATCCGATGGGTCTCTTCCAACCTGGTGATTCTATGATTCTATGAAAATGAATTGGAATACTGACAATGTATTTAGGAAATCCCACCCACTCACACTTGGTTTACAACCCACTCGTGTGAGAAATGATGAGGCAGAAAGCTGCAGAAATCCCTCTGTGTGCCTGCTGACTCTGCTTACTCCCTCTCCTAATTTAGCAACGGAGACCTCACTGCTGACTGTTCCTTCTCCCCATCCCGAGGTCCTGAGCTACTCCCTGACAAGCCAGGACCACTGTGACCACTGAGCGTGACCTGACAGGTGGAATGTGACTCATTTGGCTATGAAGACTGTGAATGTGATTCATCTGGCTGCAGTTGGGCAGCCTGTGAAGTTCATTTTCTCAAAGAGGCAACACTCAGAGCAAGATCTCTCTCCTGGAGAGGTTGCTCCAGCATGATACTGTCACAAATCACCACTCTGATGTCCCTGAGGGCTCTCCTTAAGGGCTAGGAAGGAGCCCAATGCAAGAGATCATGCTCAGTAGTGGTTTAATCACGTGGGACCATCCTTTACACGGCCAGGTTGGTGATGGTGTATGTGTCACACCAAACATTACTGTAGGATGAAGTAGCTGAAGACAAAAATTCCCAGCTGACCTCTCCCTCCTTGGCAGCCTCAGGTCTGGAATAGAGGCAGAAGAGCCCCTACTCTGGGGGAACCACATGGGAAATGCTTTGGGAATCCAGCAGCACTGGGCAGGCACAAGGTTGGTTGTGCTCCAGGCTGGAAAACAAGCAAAGAACACAGCCATTTCCCACGAGAAGCATGGGTGAAACTTCCAGCGTTTGCTCCTTCTGTCGAGAGGGGGAGGACTACAGTGCAGGGAGGCGGGAGGGGGACAGGGCCCACAGAGGCCAAACGTAATCCCCTTTGCTCTGTTGTGAGAATGGAAATGCCATGCTTTCCCTCTAGAATTTCAGCTGCCAGAACCGAGCCCGTCTGGTGGATTCTGGTCGGGACACCCAATCCCGGGGTAACTGGATAGCAGTGCCGAGCAGAGCAAATGCTGGGAGCACACAGCCAGGCTGGGCCCCACCTCCTTGTCTAAACTGCAAAGAAATCTCCCTCCTGCTGCTGGTGCTCTGGGATGAAACAAGAGAACTGCCTGTTTGCTGCTCAGACAAATTGCTATCATTTTAAGTTTCCAGTTTTTATCTGCTGAGCTCCCTCCTAGTTAATATTTACCCCTGCAGAGAGCAACCAGACACCACAGAAGGCTGGACAGGAGGTGAGAGGGTTGAAGTGCAGTGATTGTTACCTGTACCACTGTGGAGCACCTGAATTACAGATAAGTTATGCAGAGCATCCCACAATGAGACCTCGCAAAGCTTTCACCCACCTCACTACGTAAAAGAGGACAATTCTTTGAGTTCCCATTCATGCTGTTAGGAGTATTTCTTGCATCCTTCCACTAGGAACAGCAGAGGGCTTAGAAAGGCAGGAAGGGAGCAAGATAAGTAACTATAAAGCAGCCATAAAATAACCTGGGTTAGCCTTTCTGTGCATAAAAGAAATAGAAGAATTTATATGCTGATAGCTTGGCCCTCACATGATTAAAAGCGTTAGGAAAATGGGAATCTCCCCTTCTTGGGAGTGCAAAGCTTTCTTTTCCTCAGGACTGCCGGATAATGTATCCTCTCTTTCCCATACAAAAGGCTTATTGGCTCAGGCCTCTCTCTTCCCCTGAGCCTGGGGGCAGGGTAATTTGGGATTGGGATAATCCTAGAAAAAGCCTTGGTCTGGTCATTTCAATGAGCTTCTGATTTAGTGAGCAGGACCAGTAAGTGGATGATGAGGCTCCACAAATGGAAATTGCCTGATGGACTTGTCTCTGTCTGGTGCTTGTGCAGCTTATCGCATGGATCTCATCCTGAACGTATTCCATGGTGCTGAATTGCACTTGCGATAATCTGAATTCATCACAAGCCCTGCACCATCTAACCTGCACTCTGCCTTTGAATTCTGTACTCCATGCTCATCTCTCAAGCCCTGTGCTATTAGAAATCCCTTGTCAGAAAGGTATCTCCTTATTTCTCTCACAAATTGCACTCTTTGAGCCAATATTCAGCCTCACGCCAATCACACTTTTACATTTTCTGTCTTAGGACCATTCAAAGCAAGAACTTTTAGACTATTTCAGAGAAGCCGCAAAATTTCCCCCTTTCCATTGGCACTTGATGTTTGTTTTCACACTTGAGAGATCACAAGCTATTGGACTTCACAATCTATTTGCCTCTCTAGTGTCCTCATGTATTGGACTCCAAACAGTTGTAGCTTTTTCATTTCTGATGCCTACCTAATTTCTCTCTGTAGTTTCAGATTATTTTGCACATCCTGTCTTAAAATCCACTCTGGGACAACTGCTAAAGGGCTCTTCATGTGTCTCTGTAGTTCACAAGTGACTGAGGGCAAAAGTAAAAGAGGTTTGGGACCAGGATGGGAGCCACCGCATGGATACAGGTCTTTGCTGTTAATTTTCAGGGTACAATATGTGCCTTGTCCCACTTACAAGCAAATTTGCATTTGGAAAACTGGTTGCATCAGGTAAACCAAAGAGAAAGTTAAAATTCTATCTAATTCAGGGCAGCAGTAGAGACTGGGCTGTGCACACAGTGGCAGACGCCCTGGCTTCTCCACCTTCTTCACCGCCAGCTGGGGATAGGAACCTGCTCCCATAGCACACACATAGCACAAGTCCTGCTCTTTCTAGGCTTGATGATGATGGAGGCTTTGACTTCTCTGCACTGCTGAGAGTCACTTCTCTGTCACATGCAGTGCTGAAACACGCACACACCAACCAGCACTGACCAAACCCAGGCCAGAGACCCTGGGAAAGAAACTGGGTTGCACTTTGAGCACAGATCCCAGAGTCAGGGCATGGATGCTCTGTTCAGAGCCCAGGTAGGGATTCTAAAATCAAGGTGTGTTGCATGGGGAGGCCGTAGCTGTTGCCTTCAAACACATGTGCTCCAACCTTTTACACAAACATGTGTAAAATAGATCTTCCCTCCTCTAAAGCTTACCCACACCTCTTATACTGATTTTGTGGAAAGCATTAACAGAATTGTTTATGTGACAATTAGTTTCTACAATCTAAATCCCAGATCTACATCTATGTGTTTTGAGGGAGCTGAGATCTACGGTATTTCCATAAGGAAGGGCTTTCCGTGCTCCAACCAGAGTTGGACGAGATGGATTCATCTAACCTCTAAATCGGTTGCTCACGAATCACACACTACTTCTAAAGTGAGCCTGCAAAGAGTAACTAAAAAGTCAAACATGCTGCCATCAGGCTAAAATCCACGCTCAAAGGGCTCACACCTGCACTGGAATGTTTTTGGTGGGCTGAGAAGATGAACACTGATGCTCTAGGTCCTGGTGTTTGCAAGTACCGAATATGGGAACTAACAGGATGCAAATGCTCTGGCAGCGCTGAGCTCAGGATAAAGATTCTGCCGATAAACAAATTAACTCCTTGCTTTAACTAGGTTGCCTCCAAGAAATCATGACAATAAGAATAACTCCCTTGTTAACCATAATGCATTGTGATAGCCTGAAGCTTGCCCTGCTCTCGGAGGATCTGGACCAGCCAAATATTTTCAGCAGAAGAAAGACAATGGAAGCAGGTCACGTACCTGTGGAGAGAGGCCATTGCTGACAGGATTCATGTGGTTGGCAGGAGCTGCGGCATTCATGAAGCTGTCTGAGTAGCTGGAGAAGCTGTGCCTGGCCCCGTAGGCAGAGCTGGTGTCGGCAGCAGCGGCTGCAGCGAGCCCGCCCTGGTGCATGGTGGATGGCGGCAGGGGCTGGGGTCTGTGCACGGTGCTTCCCCCATCTGCGGAGAGAGCATTCGGGGTCATGGGGTGGGTGGTACTGCTGGGATTGGGCAGAGCAGGGTTTGATGGTTTGGTTGTCCTGATCTCAGCTGTTTGGTCCCACTAGCTCTGGGCTCCATGTGAACACAAGCACATAATGCGACCGTACAAAATATGCAACACTGGGATGAAACACCTCAATTTTCTCTTAACGTCCCCACAGACAGAAGCCATAAATACCTTCATAAAGGCCAAAGCCAAAGCCAACTGAAATTGTTCCTCCCACTGAACCCCAGGATGGAATTTTATCCAGAACGAGGGATCGTCTACATGATACTCACTTCATAGTGATGTGCTCATCATTTCAAAGCCCAGCAGAAGAACTACAGTCATGAGACACAGCAGAAAGGATCATGAGACAGAAGGGAAAACTGCGGAGTAACCCTTGACTTGAGGAAAAACCTGGTCTTCCCAACTGAAGGAAACCCACCTAATGTATTACAAATCTTTAGAGGGACATGAGGAATCAGAAAGGGATGAGGCGATGGGATGATGTAGGGCAAGAGAAGTGGAGCAGCACAGGTGAACGGTTGCTCACCTTGGGAAATGGTGGTTGTTGGGTAGGTGGAGTCCGGCAGCTGATACGGAGGGAGAGTCGGCATTCCTGTAGGTGGGAAGCCCCCCGGCAGCAGGTGATTGAAAGCTGCAAGTTGGTTCGCTCCTGCTTGTTTGCGCCATCTCGCTCTTCGGTTGCTGAACCAGACCTGATGAGGAGAGGAAAGACCACGTGAGACTCACTCTGAGCTGCTGTCCCTTCTCACCTGGGCTGCTGAAGGAAACTGGGCTACTGAACACAGTCAGTAGCTGTTCCGATACTGTTTTGGGTCAGGGAAATGTATTGTATGGTTGGACTCAATGAATCAGTGGGTCTCTTCCAACCTGGTGATTCTATGATTCTATGAATTACAGCCCTGGTCATTAACAGCTTTAAGTCCCTGCCTGACACAGACTTTTTGTGCATTCATCCCTATTCCTCAGTTTCCCTTCTCCCAAATGACAACTCTACTACCACCCTGTCTCTTGAGTGAAGATCTGTGCATTTAAAAATCACTAAAGAACTACGGAGAGTGTGTGGTGGTTCTATCAGCAGCAGGGTGAGATGAAGAGGAATAATTTAGCTTGTGTATTCCGAGAGAGTCCGCACCAAATAGATGCATTGCTACCACCTGGCCATTCCGCCTTGTTATCTGACAACTATGTGAATTATGCCGAAGGATTAAGCACCATAATAGCAACACGGCTGCACTGTTAGGAGGGATAAATAGACAGATTAGCATCATGGTTTCTATGTTAGACAAGCTAAAGAGATAGAACCAGACCGGAGGGAATACAGGGTTTTCTTAGCTCCTCTGTACTGCAGCAAATCGCTGTTGTCTGTATGCTACGACAGGCTCCCCTTGCAAGAGGCGCTGCAGCGTGCAGTAGAATTGTTCTGCAGCCAATTCAAACCTCTGTGCATTAAAATAAACCCAGTATTAAAGGACGTGCAGAGCTGGACTCATGTTCCCTACAGTGCTGGTTTACCTGTGAGACTCAAGGGGAGATTTTTCTAAAGGCATCTGCCTGCCCTGATGTGTTTTATCACAGGCAATCTCCTTTCTGCATAGAGGGAAGGGCTTCTCAAGCTGTCTCTTGGGCTTGGTTTACTTCATTTAATCAGAGAGGCTCTCAGGCCCGATCCCTGTTTGGGGTTCAGAAGTATGCGGATAAACTTTCAAGCCAGATGAGAATGCAGCTGCTGGACTTTGTGAGGCCTAAAGGGCTAGAAAACATGATTAAATTTCACAGCAACAAGAAAAAATGGAGAAAAATCAAGAGTGCAAAGCACTGGGGGGTGGGGGTGGCACGGCGGCTTCCGAGCTGTTCAACATGAGATCAGAAACTGGGTTTGAAGAGCTGCAGTCCAAACTGTCCCTACAGCTTGTGAACCAAACCAGAACTCTCTTCCCTAGAGACTACAGAACTTTGTGTCCAATGCTCCTTGCACTTGAGACACGACCCAGACCTCGAAGAGGGTATCTTTCTCTGCCTTTAAATTGAGTATCCCTGGAAGGGGCACTTGTTAGTTGCCTTTTCCTTGCTGGCACCTGTGGGGACGTGGAATTCACTTGGCACAAGAAGGCAACGTGTTTTCAGAGAGCTGCTTGTTGAGTGGAGTGTTGACTCTCAGTCCATGTGCACTGCAGTGGTGCTGCTTGCAAAAACCAGCCATGCACTGAGCTTCACACACAACGTTCTATAAGGTTCTCTAGATCACAGTTTATTATTGCTTATTATTGCTTATCCTGGAGAAGAGGAGGCTGAGGGGAGACCTCATTGCTCTCTGCAACTCCCTGAGAGGAGGTTGTGGAGAGGAGGGAGCTGAACTCTTCTGCCAAGTGACAGGAGACAGGACAAGAGGGAATGGCCTCAAGCTCCACCAGGGGAGATTTAGGCTGGACATCAGGAGGAAGTTTTTCATGGAAAGGGTCATTGGGCATTGGAAGAGGCTGCCCAGGGAGATGGTTGATTCACCCTCCCTGGAGGTGTTTAAGGGATGGGTGGATGAGGTCCTGAGGGACATGGTTTAGTGTTTGATAGGAATGATTGGAGTCGATGATCCGATGGGTCTCTTCCAACCTGGTGATTCTAGTATTCTATGACCTGAGAGTGACAGTCCAGAAGGATCTAGTCCTGGGCAGCCCTTCTTTTCACGCTGTTACTTAAGCTGCAAGAGGGGAGATTGAGATGAGATCTTAGGGAGAAATGTTCTCCTGTGAGGGTGGGGAGGCCCTGGCCCCGGTTGCCCAGAGCAGGGGTGGCTGGAA
The DNA here is from genome assembly GCA_033558105.1 of Coccyzus lansbergi. Classification (NCBI taxonomy): domain Eukaryota; kingdom Metazoa; phylum Chordata; class Aves; order Cuculiformes; family Coccyzidae; genus Coccyzus; species Coccyzus lansbergi. The sequence goes on along the minus strand of JAUMJK010000681.1, from coordinate 400,258 downwards.
GTGTTCAAGGGCAGGTTGGATGGGGCTTGGAGCCCCTGATGCAGTGGGAGGTGTCCCTGCCCATGGCAGGAGTGGGACTGGATGGTCTATGAGGTCCCTTCCAACCCAAACCATTTAATGATGATTTACATCCACGTGCAGGGAAAACAAAAAAAAAAACAAACCCTCTCATTTTCTTTGGAAGAGCTTGTCTAAATCACCCCCTGTGTGATGTATACAGTGCCGATGTCAGGACCTTGGCAACAAGCGCCTCTTTTGACAGACCTGTTCCCACCACATGGCGCTGCTGGCTCAAGCAAGTAACCTCTTAGCACCTTCCAAAAGCGTGACAGAAATAGGTCAGCTTACATCCGATCTGCATTGATCAACAAAGTCCATGCAGGTCGGAATCTCTGTGTCCATTTCTGGCATCAAAAGTTGCTATAGCAAAATCTAGGACAGAGTTAAGGAAAGAGAAATGAATGAACGTTGAGGTCTGTAGCGCTTTACAACTCCTTTATGCAGTCCAAGCCATGGCACAGTTTCACGAATGGATAAATAACCTTTTGTTTGCCCTGGTCATGTGAAGAGGATGGTCCTAACCCTTTCCCATATGTGCACATATGTGTAACTCATGCCTATTATGGATATGGAACTCAGATCCTCCTCTCACATCATCTAGAACTGCATAAATTTGCTTCTAGTTTCACAGTTAAGGACATAAAAACTGAATATTTCCAGTAGCTGAAAATAAGGAAATAAATAAATCTCTCTTCTGAGAAAAAGGTCTAGTCCCAAGCTGGAAGAGCTTCCACGTGCAAAAAAATAAAGAACTCAATGCTGAGAAGAGCCTTTAAAATTCAAATACCTGAAAGGGAAACAACATAGCAACTACAAATCCAGGAACTGAGAGGGAAAGAGAAATGGAACTCCAGGAAAGCAACACCCATGCTGGTGATTACTGACACCTCCCTGACATTGCAAAGGGTGGGAAAGTGCTTTTTTATAGCCAAGAACCAGATGCTGGCAAATCCACTCAGGATTAGAAGTTCAGAGGCAACATGGGGAGTGAGATGGTTTGTTGCAGGATACGTTTCTCCATCAACATCCCCGCAAGTCCATGGCTCCCCAGTGTGGGTCTGTTGGTTGACTTGCTTAATGTGATCGAAACATGACTTTGGAGAGATTTGTGTGTCTTACATTAGACTACGTGAGGTTTTTGTTGTCTGTACCCCAACATGTTCTTTTGCACACGTTGTTCAGAATTAAAATTCTCATGTGTGTGTACAACTCCTCCTGTCTTACTTCCCTGCACCCAATTTGGGGGGTGATGTTTCTCTGGTTTTTAAGGGACATAAAAAGATACTCTGGGTCCTTTTACAACCAGGTAGAGGCCTTCGCAGGGACCATTCTTGAGGTGTCCTGCATACTTGGGTCTACAATGCGCACGAGAAAGAAAAGTTAATTTTCATGCCAGAGAGAGGAAGTCAGTTTTTAATCATGCTATGGGCTCCTTCCATGACTTGGTGAAAGCTACCGCTTTTCTGATTTCAAGACAACAGCCATAGAACACATCCAGGGAGTGGGCATCCACAATCTCCCCAGGCAACCTGGAACAGGTTGCCTGGGGAGATTGTGGATGCCCACTCCCTGGGAAGGTTGTGGATGCCCACTCCCTGGACGTGTTCTATGACTGGTGTCTTCAACAAATTTTGGCCTTTATACACTCCACGCATCAAGTCACCACCTCCAAACTGAGGATGAAACCCATGTTTTCCTACGTTTTAGTTTATTTCAACAATAAAACAATTTTCCATCTGAGATAGAGGTGCTCTCTACCAGCCATCAGGCACTATACCATGGAATCACCATAGAATCACCAGGTTGGAAGAGACCCACCGGAGCATCGAGTCCAACAATTCCTATCAAACACTAACCCATGTCCCTCAGCACCTCGTCCACCCGTCCCTTAAACCCCTCCAGGGAAGGGGAATCAACCACCTCCCTGGGCAGCCTCTTCCAATGCCCAATGACCCCTTCTGTGAAATTTCTTTTCCTAATGTCCAGCCTGAGCCTCCCCTGGTGGAGTTTGAGGCCATTCCCTCTCATCCTGTCCCTTGGGAGAAGAGCCCAGCTCCCTCCTCTCCACAACCTTCTCTCAGGAAGTTGTAGAGAGCAATGAGGTCTCCCCTCAGCCTCCTCTTCTCCAGGAGAAACACCCCCAGCTCTCTCAGCCATTCAAGATCTCTGTCTTGGCTGGAGCATCATAGCAAAACAAATAATAACTGATAAGAAGAGTAAATACACATGCACCGAATGAGATTCCCAACTCCACGCTTAGACACACTGCTTCCTAACAGAGCCTGCCTGGAGAATCCAGCCACAAACACGCTGAAACCTGCCACAAAGAAGTTGATAGGATTTATCTTCCCGTGCAGAGGAAGGGACGTTTCATGGCCCAAACAGGTTGATTCTGCCCCTTATTTATAACCCACAGAAAAAAAGAAGATACATTCCAGCTAATGACGTTAGCAATTCTTTCCCTTCCCCCGCCTTAAAGGTGGCTCAGGCCTTTATGCTTATAAATCATTTTATTGGTAGTTAAAATATAGAGGCTAGAGCATCGAACTGTAATGCGAGGCGCACTTCAAAGGGAACCTGCTTTCATTTCACAACAGTTAAGGTTTTATCAGCCACTAAAGATTCCCCCTGTCAGAGGATCCTGTTACACCATGTTAAGCCTGGGGTGAAGGCTACGGCTGCTCAAACCAGACTGGTGGGAAGAAGAGGAGGAAGAAGAGGAAGTTTTGAAGCTGCTGGTCTGCCTACAGAGAGGTTGGTCTAGAGGCTGCTGAGGCTGGATCGCTCGAGTTTTATGCAGGAACAAATGCATCCAGCACTTGGGGAAAGGGCTGCAGGAGGAACACAGTGTCAGAAACCTGTTTTTTCTTAAAATTTCAAGTTCTTTGTGACCATTTACCTGTGCACAGCAAAGACTTCCTGCACTATGCAAACATGCTGCTTTCCAAGGGTATGGAAGTATAACAAAGGCCACTGAAGGCAACAGTGTGCACCTACTAAAGACATTTGGGGCTTTTGTACCCAGCAATTGTCTTCCCAAGAATGCACTGAGTGGATAGCAGATGAATTATAGAAGTGGCTCAGCTCTTCTGAGGAGAAGCAGATAGATCACAGAATCATGGAATGATTTGAGTTGGAAGGGATCTCAAAGTCTGTGTCCTGTTCCATCCCCAGTCCCACCCCTGCCATGGGCAGGGACATCTCCCACTGGATCAGGGGCTCCAAGCCCCATCCAGCCTGACCTGGAACCCCTCCAGGGATGGGGCAGCCACCCCTGCTCTGAGCAACCTGGGCCAGGGCCTCCCCAACCTCACAGAAAAATATTTATTTCTATTATCCAGTCTAAATCTCCCCTCTTTCAGCCTAAAACTGTCCCCCCAGCCACGTTGCTCAGTAAGCAAGTGTGTTGCTACAAGGATCCTGAACACCAGACGTTCACCGCAGACCATCACTCGATCCATTATATTCACCATCCCCTTCACGGATGGGAAAGGGAGGCACAGAGCGACCAAAAAAACCTCTCCAATCCATCACTGTCTGCCTTGCAGAACCAGCTGATTTCCAAAGAGCTCAACCTCCTGTCCAGACTGGGCTTGGGGCAAAGGTTAGCACTGGCTCTTATTTAACCCAATGCCTGCACCCAGCCCTGCCGAGTATGTCCCGATCACTTGCTCTCAGCCAGCAGAAGAGCTGCGGAGACAACTGCCTGCCAGGATGGGGCTGGACTGAATTATCCCCACAGCCGCTGAGAAATGGGTCAGCTCCCACAATTTGTCAGACAAGGAGAGGAAAGGAAGGTCAAAAAGAGCCTCCTGTGGGAAAGAAAACCTGTTGTGTTCCTGCTCAGCCTAATCAGGACTTGGTGTTGGAGAAAGATAGATGGGATAAATGAACTCGTAAATGGAAATAGGGATGGAAAACCCATCTCTCTAGCAGAATGGAAGAGATGCAACATGTGTTTGCTTTCACAGGCCTGAGAGACTGCAGAAAGCAGGTAGAATACAGTCGTGTGGCCATTTGTGGGCCAAGCATACCTAAAGAATTCCACTCAAGTCAGATGCTGTCTCTCCTAAGGTTGCATAGAGGCGACTGCCAGAACACGTCCTCTCCAGGTTCTCCTTTGAACCAGGGTAAACCCTTGCAGTTCCTTGTCCACTCTGGTCTGCAAATTCTGGGCTTCCTGGGAGGCTGATGTAAAAAGCTTTTAGAGAGGAACCCCAGCGGCAATAGTGATGGGAGACTGGGGTAGTTACTGCTCCATCAAATGCCTTCAGATGGTGCTGAGACAGCCCTCCCAGAAGGAAAGGGCTCAGATATCACAGTGAGTTGGGGCCCTGTGAGTCCCAACAAAGGTTTAGTGATGGTCATGCTTCCTCCGAGGTGCTGAGGAGTGTGAAAAACAGACATCAGAGACATGCCTCAAGCTCCACCGGGGAGGGTCAGGCTGGACATTGGGGAAAAAAAAATTCACAGGAAAGGTCATTGGGCACTGGCAGAGGCTGCCCAGGGAGAGGGTTGAGTCCCCTTCCCTGGAGGTGTTTAAGGGACGGGTGGACGAGGTGCTGAGGGACATGGGTTAGTGATTGATGGGAATGGTTGGACTCAATGGTCCGGTGGGTCACTTCCAACCTGGTGATTCTATGATTCTATGCAGGCACCACTGGGGCTAAGGGGAGACTTCTTAGAACAAGGAGAAAAGCCCATGAGAGAGCACCGATTTTAGGCATATGGAGGTTTCTCTGCATGTAGGGATGTGGCTGTGTCTGACAGCACTTTGGTTCAGTGCCCAAAACACTGAGCCTTTGTCGCTTGTGGGTGATAGGGGTGAGATAAATATTAAATAAGGTTAGTGGAGCAGAACAAATGACTTCACAAATGAAATTATTAAAATGAGTTTAGCCTATGCTCTCCCTGGCACCCCCCAGTTCCTGAAGGTGTTAGCAGTTTAAAACAACCTATGAAGAATTTCAACAAACTATTTGTGAAATGTGGATGTTTTTGCAAGTCGCTTTTTTTTTTTTGTTATTAAATGGTTGTGACATCGATTCTTTTACTCCTGCACCATCCTTTCTAATCTTTGAGTAGTGTCTGAGAATCAATCATGCCAAACACTTCCTCAAACAAACGGCCGTCTCTACCTTTAAATGACCCACACTTCGTAACTGTTAACAGACTTCATATTCCAGGCAGGAGAAATGGATAGACATGGAGAAGAGGAGGCTGAGGGGAGACCTCATTGCTCTCTGCAACTCCCTGAGAGGAGGTTGTGGAGAGGAGGGAGCTGGGCTCTTCTGCCAAGGGACAGGGGACAGGACGAGAGGGAATGGCCTCAAGCTCCACCAGGGGAGGGTCAGGCTGGACATTAGGAAAAAATCTTTCACAGAAAGGGTGATTGGTCAGTGTCAGAGGCTGCCCAGGGAGGGGGTTGATTCCCCTTCCCTGGAGGGGTTTAAGGGGTGGGTGGAGGAGGTGCTGAGGGACATGGGTTAATGATTGACGGGAATGGTTGGACTCAGTGATCCGGTGGGTCTCTTCCAACCTGGTGATTCTATGATTCTATGATTGACCTGTCCACTGTTACACTGAGACATCCTAAGCTTGGGTTTGGGCTCATGTTTTCACAGCTCCAAGCTCAGCCCTAGCCAGGGATGTAGATTTACTGTAACAGAGAATCACAGAATCATAAAATTATTTCGGTTGGAAGAGACCTCAAAGTCCATCCAGTTCCATCCCCTCCCATGGGAAGGGACGCTTCCCACTGGCGTGGAGCTCCAAGCCCCTTCCAACCCCCCTTCAACACTTCAAGGGATGGAGAATCCACAGCTTCCCTGGACAACCTGATATATAACATGTCAATAATATTTACAAATAATTTTTAAAAATACCATTGAATGAAGCAGCAATTGGACACCGAATTATTATTTACAAATGTGTTCCCCTGCTCTGCATTTTATGAACTGTGCTACTCAGTGGCCATTTCAATCAGCAGAGGAAATTCTGCTAAAATAAAGCCTCTGGTTTAGGTATCTGTTTATCTCTTCGCAAACCCTGTGTCTGAGGACTTGTGGAAGCCGCACGGCATTAGGGTGAATTTGCTGCTGTCAGGAAGCGGTTGCAGAGCAGTGTGTTTTATGAAGCTCTTTCTCTCCAGCTGAACACTTGCTGCTTAGATGGCCAAGTCTTAATGGTGTTAGAGCTGCATTTAAACATTTCAGAACAGGCTTTGATGTTCACAACTCAAGGAGGTGAAGGAGGTGTTGGAAGGTAGATTTCCTGCTGCTGTTGTTTGGCTAGAAATAGGCTGGGATTTAACAACAAACCAGCCGCACAGCGATCCCCACGATCCCTTGCAGAAGAAAAACTATGAGCTTTTAAAAACAGCTTAAGCGCTACAGGAAGTGGCTGAAAGATTAAAACACCCTAGCAAACCCTCCTCCTGATTATTATAAACATTTCCCATTGTAGACCAAACAGAATCTATTTAATCTTTGGAGATGGAGAACAGACGAGCGCCTGCTCAGCATACTGGGCACACACTGGGTGAGGGCTCTGCCAGAACCAAAGTTTTAGCAAAGAGCAAAGCAAATGACAAATATTTTGGTCCATGCTCTTGTTGGACTGGAAATTTTGTGATAAAGGTTCTTCTCATAAAACCTCTGGGAGGCCCTGTTTGTTTTTCATACAATGGGACAGACCCTCTGCTGCTATAAATCAGTGCAACTTCACTGACTTCCATTTAGACCAGCTGAGTGTGCAGTGTTAGACACAACCGCTTCACCCAAGGAACTGGGATCTCGTTCATTGCTTTGGCCTCTGGGCCCTTTTTCTTTTGTAAGAAAACCAAATCATTCCCACATTGTTTAGGGGGATCCCTTTTTCAGCTTGTGACTAAGGCTGACGGTTCTGCTCCTGAGTCCAAAGAGGACCATGAAAAGCAGAACAGGACAAAGAAATGAAAATAAAAAGCCAGTTCCAGGTTTTGAATTTCTATGCAAAACTCCACAATTTCATCTTAAAATTGTGTTATACTGAGCTGAATGGATTCCCCCACCCACAGAAGTTCAAAGGTGCACTTTCCATCCTATGTGTCCCCCCTTTATTTTCATAGAATCATAGAATCATAGAATCATAGAATCAAGCCAGGTTGGAAGAGACCCACCGGATCATCGAGTCCAACCATTCCTATCATATCCTATATCATATCATATCCTATTTCGTACACATTCTCTGCCCCACACGTACAAACCAAGCTGCTCTGCTCAAATTATGCTCCAAGCCCTGAAGTTTAGATTCATTCCTGTGGATTTCAACCAATGCTTTACCAGAAGGACTGTGGGATTAGTCTTATCATTTCCATCTCCAGTAAAGTATAATGTACTTAATGAAATAGCGCTGACTCTTGCCAGTGAGATGCCCTCAGGCTCACAAAGCTGGGACTGTGTCTTCTGCCAGTGGGACAGACATTCCTCTTTATGAGGGGCTGGTTACTGTGATTCTACTGTGAACACCAAAAGTGTTGATGCTTTTCTAAGCAAACCCGTCACTATGGGCATCAGATGTGTTTGCAATTTTCAGAGATCATCTCCGGCTTTCCCAGAGTTCAGGTGGAAAAAGACCTGCCGCTGCAGTTTGGATACCTGCTAATCTACTTTACAGCCTGGTTTGGTTTATTTTTATGCCTCTGGTAGTTGGACTGGGGGCTTAGTTGGAGCATGTTAGCTAGAGATGAGATGGGTTACCCTTTCCTTTAATCCAACTGCATTTCTGTTTCTAATTCAGGCTGGAGAGATGGGAAAGAACAGCAGCTCTGCTGGGAGACATCGAGCACCAGTTCACTAAAGTAACGTTACCACACTGCAAATTCTCTCTCATTAACACCTTCTGCACTGAGCTCTCCACGAGAGACGAGGCGGAAGCACCTGGACACCCCTCACCATCCAACCCTCACTGGCTTCACCTTGCAGAGCCGCTTCGTTAAAGCCGGTTGGAACAGCGAGCTACCCTCACCCCGACCTCTCCCGGGAGCTGGATGCCGCTTGGCAGCGCACTGCCGGTCTCTCGACGTGCCTGGGCACACGCAGCGGCAGCCCCACTGCGGTTCTCACGGAGCGGCTGCCACGGTGCCAGGGGCTGTTCTAGCTGTGGGTTGGCTCTCTGGATGCTCCGGTGTGCGAGAGCGCAGCTGGCCCCATGCCGTGGAAAACAAGCGTGCCAAGCCAGGCTCTGCCAACGAGAGCCCCAACTGCTGGCTCCTCTGCACGGCCTCGCAGTGCCCCGGCTGCTGCCAAAAACCCAGGGCAGCTGTTGTGTCATAACCTCATCGCAGCCCTCTTCACAAGAAATGTAAACTAGTCGGACCCTCAGGAAGAAAGAAAACATTCCCAGCTGACTTTTAAGGGAGGGGGGTTGCCTCAGAAGAGCCAGTTTGGACACATCTCAAAGAGTTTGGGAAGCAAAACACCAGGCAAACAGCACGAGGCTCCAGCAGCTTTGCAGGACTCCGCTTAATGCTCAGAGCCGTGTTCACCATCCCTTTGTATCCTACCTTCTCCTTCAAATTGCACCATCCCGAGGGACAGGATGGACCTTTGTCCACAGCAGCAGCTGGTGAAAGAGTGCTGGGGTCCTCACTGGCACACAGTGGGGATGCTGGAGAAGTCCCTAACAAATCCAGGTATTTTCTGGAAATTAGACTGGTAAAGGGTGTTTTCAGCTTCTTTGCACTGAGAACAGAAATACTTCGTGAAAAAATTCAAGCAAAATGGAATGGAATTTCTCTTCTGGTGCTCCATTTGGTGTGTCTGCACTGCTGCGGCACCATCCAGAGTACGGCTGTTTGTTGACTACAGTTGAATCTGTGTCATAAAACACAGATGATGTGAGTAGTCGAGAAATTCACCGAGATTTCAGAGACAGAATTGCTCTGAGCCTTTTTATTAAATGAAACATCCATTTTCTCCCAGGCAGAAATCACAATGGTATCCATCATAAAAATGATCAATAAAGCACTGGGTTGCGACTCCTGCTGCCCAGTTTAATTTTGTTATTGAAATAATCGTTTCTCAGTGCATGGAATTTCCTGGGGATTAATACCAGACATCAGCATCCCAACCCACCTGACTCTCTGTGCTCCTTATTTATTTCCAAACAGCACCCACTGCCCAAACCACACGGACTAGGGTTGAGGTACTTGCTAATGGGATGTGTGCTTGCAACCCAGGTGCTTGTGGTTCGACCATCGGAATCATCCCCAGGTGATACCAAGAAGCAAAAGCTGCCATCTGTGTTTTGGGGAATAATTTTGGTAGATTCAGAATCATAGAACCATGTAATAGTTTGGGCTGGAAAGGACCTCCAAGCCCACCCAGTCCTACACCTGCCATGGGCAGGGACACCTCCCACTGGATCAGGGGCTCCAAGCCCCATCCAACCTGCCCTTGAACCCCTCCAGGGATGGGGCAGCCACCACTGCTCTGGGCAACCTGGACCAGGGCCTCCTCACCCTCACAGCAAAACATTTCTCCCTAAGATCACAGAATCACAGAACAACCAGGTTGGAAGGGACCCATCGGATCTTCTAGTCCAACCATTCCTATCTAACACTAAACCAAGTCCCTCAAGACCTCATCCACCCATCCCTTAAACACCTCCAGGGAAGGTGAATCAACCACCTCCCTGGGCAGCCTATTCCAATGCCCAATGACCCTGTCAGTGAAAAACCTCCTCCTAATCTCCAGCCTAAATCTCCCCTGGCAGAGCCTGAGGCCATTCCCTCTTGTCCTGTCCCCTGTCCCTTGGCAGAAGAGCCCAGCTCCTTCCTATCTACAACCTCCTCTCAGGGACTTGCAGAGAGCAATGAGGTCTCCTCTCAGCCTCCTCTTCTCCAGGAGAAACACCTCCAGCTCTCTCAGATGCTCCTCATAGGGCCTGTTCTCCAGCCCCTTCACCAGCTTCGTTGCTCTTCTCTGGACTTGCTCCAGAGCCTCAACATCCTTCTTGTGCTGAGGGGCCCACAACTGGACACAGTATTCAAGGAGCGGCCTCACCAGTGCTGAGTACAGAGGGAGAAGAACCTCCCTGGACCTGCTGGTCACACCATTTCTGATCCAAGCCAGGATGCCATTGGCATTAGATCTCATCTAATTTCTGGGAAAGCTTTTTGAGCCAACATTTTGGAGCCTGCTACATCCAACTCGCTATAGTACCAGGAAAAATGGACATGGCTACTTCTATGGAAACCTACAGACCAAGACCTACTTGTGAAAAACATCTTCAGATCACAAATTTCCGATTGTGGTGCTGATCTGAGAGCATTTTGGGGACACTCACTGCTTTGTTTTACTTTATATTTCTTTCTGTTGGTATCATTTGAGTGAAAAATGGAAAATGAACACTGGGATTTGTTGGTTATGTCCTAAAAATGTGACACATTTGGGTAAACAGGCCCACCAACGGGATTTTTTTCAACTCAACAAAGGTACTCGGTGTCTCTTTTGACATCGGCATCACTTTGAGAAGTCATTCCTACACCTAGAGAAGAATTCCCTCATGAAACTCTTTTCCTATTGAAAAACATTGTACTGACAAAGCTAAACTCTCTGTGAGGAACAGCTTGTTCTGAAAAAAGTTCCTTCTGCAAAGATGCCAAAAATTATCAGGGAATCCCGTGCAGGTTTTTTTTTTTCCACATGCATGCCGTAGACGGCACCAGTGAGATAATCGCAAAAATTGGTGTAGAAACCCAAAATACATTCGAGATCAAAATCAAAGCTTCCATTAAATTAACTAAGTGAATTGTTTAGCTCTTAGACTTTATTTTTAAATCCGTGAAGGCTGGCATCCAACAGCATGTTGTCTGGAAGGGGGATTGGGAGCCTGCAGATGGGCAAGAATTTCTTCAGTACTGGACAGTTAATGTGGACACATGAGTCACAGCATTGCCTTGCACAAAAACAAGTCAGTGGGAATTTCCACTGGTGGCCTCTCCGGGCACAGATTTGGCACTGTAATCCTGATCCTTCTGGAAATCCATGGCAGTCTTGTCCTTGGCTAAGCTCAATTCAGGATTAACCTTTTAATGGCTCATAGCATTCATAGAATCATAGAATCACCAGGTTGGAAGAGACCCATCGGATCATCGAGTCCAACCATTCCTATCAAACACTAAATCATGACCTTCAGCGCCTCATCCACCCATGACTTAAAACCCTCCAGGGAAGGTGAATCAACCTCCTCTCTGGGTAGCCTGTTCCAATGCCCAGTGACCCTTTCTGTGAAAAACTTCCTCCTAATCTCCAGCCTAAATCTCCCCTGGTGGAACTCAGGCCATTCCCTCTCATCCTGTCCTCTGTCCCTTGGCAGAAAAGCCCAGCTCCCTCCTCTCTACAACCTCCTTTCAGGTAGATGTAGAGAGCAATGAGGTCTCCTCTCAGCCTCCTCTTCTCCAGGATAAACACCCCCAGCTCTCTCAGTTGTTCCTCATAAGGTCTGTTCTCCAGCCACTTCCCTATCTTCGTTGCTCTTGTCTGGACTCTCTCCAGAGCCTCAACATCTTTCTTGTGCTGAGGGGCCCAGAACTGATCACAGTATTCAAGGAGTGGTCTCACCAGTGCTGAGTCCAGAGGGAGAAGAACCTCTGGACTGGTCCTGCTGGTCACGCTGTTTCTGATCCAAGCCAAGATGCCATTGGCCTTCTTGGCCACCTGGGCCACAGCTGCCTTATGCTCAGTCGCTGTCGACCAACACCCCCAGGTCCTTCTCCTCCAGGAAGCTTTCTAGACAGACTTCTCCCAGTCTGTAGCTCTGCATAGGGTTGTTGTGCCCCAAGTACAGGATCCGTCCTTTGGCCATGTTAACCCTCATGCCGTTGGTCTCAGCCCATGGATCCAGCCTGTTCCGATCCCTTTGCAGAGCCTCCCGACCCTCCAGCAGATCCAGCTTCCACACAACTTAGTGTCATCTGCAAACTTGCTAAGGGAGCACTCAGTGCCTTCATCCAGGTCATTGATAAAGACATTGACCAGGGCTGGACCCAGCACTGAGCCCTGGGGACACCACTTGTCACTGACCTCCAGCTGGAGTTAACTCCATTTCCCACCACTCTCTGGGCCCTCCAGCCAACCAGTTTTCCAGCCAGGAGAGTGTGCGCCTGTCCAGGCCAGAGGCTTTGGGTGTCTCGCAGTCTAAATGCTGGAATCCTGCATCTCAACCTCACAGACACTGCAGTGACCCTGCAAAAGTATCGCTCACCCTTCCATGATCTTCCTAGAAGAGAGACCAGAGCTTGAACTGCTCCCCACACCCCCTCTTGTTGTTCAGCTTGGGAATTTTATTAGCTGTCAAAGTGTCAAACTTCCACTTAGCTGGACAGCTGCATGACCAGCCGGACTCTGATGCCTGGCGATAAAGTAACAAAGCTGTTGGCTTTTCACATGGAAGAGATTTGGTCTGTGAACACTCAGGTATCAGAGGGAAGGAATGACACTCAGGGAAGTCCACCTTTCACGTGGTAAAGCAAAGAGAGGCGAGGAGGAGAAAGAAGCAGAGAGACAGGCAAGGCCACCTTATTTATGGTTGGACTCAATGATCCGGTGGGTCTTTTCCAACTTGGTGATTCTATGATTTTTGTTCAGTGCCTGAAGAGTGAGTGTCAAAATAGGATTCTAGCCCAGGGATGTTGTGTGTATGTGATACAGAGAAAGCCTGATAACAACATCTGAGCTCTGATCATAGAATCATGGAATCACTGAGGCTGGAAAAGGCCACTAAGCTCATCCAGTCCAACTGTCAGCCCAGCTCCGACATGCCTGCTAAACTGTGTCCACACGAAGTGCCAAGTCTCCAAGGGATTTTTGAACCCCTCCAGGGACAGAGGCTCCATCACTGCCCTGGGCAGCTTCTTCTTTCAGTGTAGAAATTTTTCCCGATTTCCAATCTAAACTTTCAGAGCCTTGGATGGGATCCATGGATAAGCAGATAAGCGGCACTGAGATCCAGAAGGATGGATCATAGAATCGTTAGGTTCATGAAGTAGTGATCAGACACCAAACAGTAGTGAAGGCTGCTCTCACGACCCCTTTGTGACTGTGGGTCACAACATACTTTTTCACACATTTCTCAGAGGGGTCTGCCTCCCATTTTACATGTTAGTATGGCAAGCTTTGGGGGACAGGATCATAGAATCATAGAATCACCAGGTTGGAAGAGACCCATCGGATCATCGAGTCCAACTATTCCCATCAAACACTAACCCATGTCCCTCAGCACCTCATCCACCCGTCCCTTAAACCCCTCCAGGGAAGGGGAATCAACCACCTCCCTGGGCAGCCTATTCCAATGCTCAATGACCCTTTCCGTGAAAAACTTCAGATAGATGGATAGACGGATAGTGTTGGCACAGCCCTTAACATGCAATAACCCTGATCTCAGCTGCCCTACTGCTATTACACCCATATTTAACCCTAAACACAACTCTTGGCCTTAAAAACTGCTGTTGTGACAAGAATAAGACTATAAGGTGGTAGAAGATTCCCTTCTGGATGGGTACACGTGTGGATGTGCGTGTGTGGCTTTTTTTTTTTCCACGAGAACATGATTGACTAATGTTTGTAGTTCCCGAGAGCCAGCAAAAGATCTGATCTGATATCCAGAAAATTTTACAAGGGGCGGCAGGCTTAAAAGTGGTGGGAAGAAGCTGACTCTGCCAGGATGTCGGAATGAGAAAGCCATCAGGAATGCGCCTTGGAGAACAGCTGCTGCTAGAGCCCTGGCAGGAACCTCCACGCAAGCTGCCTGGGAGCCAGTAGTGGGATTCGGAGATCACAGCTTGAGATGGGGGAAAGGTTCTACTTAATTATTTATTTAGGTTTCCCTTTCTCTGCTTTCACCTCCCTGCTTTCTCCCAGCCTTGTTGCAGTGATGTCAGAGTGCCTTGGAAAAGAGTGACCCTGCCTCTGGTTCTTGTGCCCCCTGGCACTTCAGGGGTTTTTCCTTCATCCCCAAGGTGCCCACATCACAGCTTCTCAGCACAGGTTCTCTCACCCCATGACAAGGTGCTGCCTAAACTCTGTTCTCCCCTGAAACTCCTGTTTGCTAAAGGAACATATCTTTTGTTTCCTCCTTTGCATCTTATGTTCACCTTCCACACACCACAGCACTTCGAAACAGACTACAAAAATGGAGCAATCTATACTTTCCAAATTTTTGGTGGCTTAATCACATAGATTAACCACTTTCCCAAGTTCCATCCATGCATGAACCTACACAGCTACCAAATTAATACTGTTGAAGACTTGGCACTGTCTTTTGGCTATCATCAAAATTAGAATTGGTTTGACGTTTGCTACTGTCCTTTCTGTGGTCTCCACAGCCAGATCTTGAGGGATGACAGGTTCAGGAAAATCCATCCCTTCCTAAGAGAAACCTGGAGGGAGGTGAGAGGGCATCTGCTGATGTGACTGGTCTAGTACTTCTTGGGGAAAGAAGACTAATGGGAAAAGTCATAGGATCATAGAATAACCAGGCTGGAAGAGACACACGGGATCATCGAGTCCAACCGTTCCTATCAAACACCACGTCCCTCAGCACCTTGTCCACCCGTCCCTTAAACACCTCCAGGGAAGGTGAATCAACCCCCTCCCTGGGCAGCCTCTGCCAGTGCCCAGTCACCCTTTCCATGAAAAATTTTTTTCCTAATGTCTAGCCTGACCCTCCCCTGGCAGAGCTTGAGGCCATAAATGAGTAATGAGCACACATCCCAGGAGCGGGGGAACGTCCATTCCCTGACAGCTGGGGGAAACCAGCAAAAACTTGGGGGTTTTGGCTTCTGGGTGAGCACATCAAGCTCATTATCATGAGAATCGCAGAACAAAACCAGCTTGTTTTGTTTCAGAGGAGCCAATTAATTGACTGGTTTGCCTTGCCACCGACCCGGAGTGCTCTTTCCCTTGCAATTCAAGTCTCGGCTGTGCGCACAGAGACACCAGCGCTCAGCCTGAAACCTAATCACACTGGCCACACGGAGGACGGACTGCTGGGGTCTCCATTTCACTTCTCTAACCCAACACAATCCCCAATCCCTCCCCCTCTCCTTCCTCTTCCCCAAGGGACTCTATTATACCCCCGATCTGTTCACACTCCTTATCCCTCTGCGTGTTTGCACACACTGCTGACCCAGCCTTTATCTGGAAGACATAAGGGTCTCTGTGTGGAGTTCCCACAAGGGCTATTAATCGTGTAGATGTCAGAGTCCCTTGGCTCCAAACCCTCCCTTCCTGCTCCTCCCCTCTTCTTCCCTCCCCCCCACCCTTTTTGTGCTCTCTGGACATGGAAGGGGAAGAAAAGTTTTATGAAAATTCACACACAGAACTTGCACGCTTTGCAGAATATGATCTGCTCCCCGGGGGGAGGCTGGTGAATGGTGTGATTTCTCCTAAAACACCAAATACAAACACAGACGCACACACGGCTTCCTCCTAGGCAAATGGAGGAATTTCCTCCAAATGAAAGCAGAGAGCTCGAGACCTTGCCAAGTTTAAGGAAAGTTTGGCTCCTGGTCCCAACTGGGGTGGAAACCCTCCAGCTGGTACCTCCGTAATGGGCCAAATCCAAGTGGCGTATCTGCGAATCATGAGAACGTGGGAATCTGCAGAACTGGATTTAAGCCTCAGATCCTTGGGGATGCAGCTCCAGAGGAGAAGTGTATCCATGTTATCACCTGTCAGCAGCCTCGTCTCCAGCACTGCCACCTCCTTCCCCATGTCCAATGAGAAGCTGCGCCACCAGGCTGACATGCCGCGTGCCGACACGGGTCTTTACCTGGACTCTGGCCTCAGTGAGCTTGGTCCTCTGAGCCAGCTCCTCTCGCGTGTAGATGTCTGGGTAGTGGGTTCTCTCGAAGGCCTTCTCCAGCTCCTCCAGCTGCTCAGCGGTGAAAGTGGTTCGACTGCGGCGCTGCTTGCGCTTCAAAGGCAGGTCTGGTTCAGATTCGACATCCGAGCCTTCATCCAGCCTGTTACCTGGGGTGGGAAAGGAATGGGAGATGAGGCTTGTGTGGGTAAAAGCTGTAGGGATAGAGGCTGTTGGAGAAATCATGCAGCCCAGTAAAGGGATCTCAGTTCTGCCGTGACTGTGTCCAGCAAAAGAAATCATTGAATCATGGAATGGTTGGAAGGGACCTCAAAGCCCATCCAATTCCAACCTCCTGCCATGGACACCTTCCACTGGCTCAGGCTGCTCAAAGTCTTACCCAACCTGACCTCGAACACCTCCCGAGGTGGAACATCCATGACTTCTCCAGACAACCTGTCAATTTACAATATATCTACCGGATTTATGATGTCTCCGTAGTTTCCTATTCCTGTTTCCCCCCACATTGTGAAAAGAAAACCTAGGAAAATCATAACTGTCTGTAGGAAAAGGATGGTTCAAAGTCCTCTATTCAAGTTAAACAGGTTTTCTGCATTGAAGAGACATAGAATCTGAAATGGATGCATAAAAAATGTCATACATGATGCTGTGACTTGTGCAGCTTTATTTCCTTTTGTGTTTTGTAGTGTTTGAACTTTTTTATACCTAATAATAAATAACTATTAGGAATTTTTAGAGCTGGTAAAAGCCTTTCCAACTCTGCTTCACCTCTGCGTAAGGCAGCCCCCAGGATACAGCTGCTTTTCTCTTAACTTCCCGCATTTCAACAGGAGTTTCACACAAGACCAGATTCCTACAGCATTAAAATGCCATGGAAGTACTTTATCAGCATATACTTGGTCACCTACCTCCTCCACCTTCACTTGCCCTGCACCTCTGCCTTTCCCTTCTCCCTGCTTTGAGCCTGAGACCACCTCTCTTGAATCCTCATGCCCTTATCATAGAATCATAGAATCATCAGGTTGGAAGAGACCCACTGGATCATCGAGTCCAACCACTCCTGTCAATCACTAACCCATGTCCCTCAGGACCTCATCCACCCATCCCTTAAACACCTCCAGGGAAGGTGAATCAACCACCTTCCTGGGCAGCCTGTTCCAAACACAAAGAAATACAGCAGGAATAAATAATCCTGTTTTTGCTCTTTTTTTTTTAATGTCTGAAGGTGCCACACTGATATTCACCAAACCTACAGCCAGGTTTTCAGAGGGGATGCACGGAGAAATGTTTGCTGTGAAACCCAGTGTTTTGCAGAGGCCTCTCACAGAGCAAAGCTTGGGTTTCAGAGATGTGTGATGTGCAGGTTATTGATTCCCTGCAGTGCAGATGTTGATGTATGAAGGCTCTCACCCTGGGTCAAACTTTACCTCTGCCATTGGGACAGTGAGAAATGTGCCACCGCTTCATGGCAGCAAAGAAGGAAGAATATGGTACATGAAACCTTTCAGCTAGGTGAGAGCTCTGGCCTCTGTTACCTTTCCCTTCTCTCTTGTGAGGGCTGGAGCTCCTCTGCTATGAGGACAGGCTGAGAGAGTTGAGGTTGTTCAGCCTGGAGAAGAGAAGGCTACAGGGAGCTGTAGCCTTAGGCTTTAGAGCAGCTTCCAGTGCTGAAAGGGACTCCAGGAAAGCTGGGGAGGGACTTTTTACAAGGGCACAGAGTATAAGGACTAGGGGCGGGGATGGTTTTCATTTGAAAACAGTAAGATTTAGATTAGACATTGGGAAGAAATTCTTCACAATGAGGATGGGGTGGCCCTGGCCCAGGTTGCACAGAGCAGGGGTGGCTGCCCCATCCCTGGAGGGGTTCCAGGCCAGGTTGGATGGGGCTTGGAGCCCCTGATCCAGTGGGAGGTGTCCCTGCCCATGGCAGAGGAATGGAACTGGAAAGGCTTTGAGGTCTCTTCTGACTCAAACTGTTCTATGGTTCCCTGATTCTATGAAAATAGGAGAAAGAGTGCACGGTTTTTTTCCCCACCAAGCCTGACTGCTCTTTCAATCTGAGCACCAGACTCTGCTTATACACTGTGCTCATAGAGAAATGATTTGTCTTTTGGCTAAACCTTTTCAAATTTAGGATTAGAAGCAGGACTTACATACACTCGTCTTGACTATAAAGTTCCCTAAAGTTCTCAACACTGTTTTCCAGTCCTGTCTTGTTGTTCAGCTCCTACAGTATCATCATCCAAAAATCTGCCTCTTTCTTTTTTTGAGCTGGGAACGACAGCTGTTCCTTCCCAACAGCTGCTTGAGAGTGACTGTAGTTTGAGGAGTACGAGGCAAATATCCCATCGGAGTTCACTTGTTTATACTGAGATCACCACAAAACGCCATCGCGTCCAGCTTGTTGCAGCACAAAAATGCTTTTAAGTCTTGGGGTTTCACAGGGAGGATGCGGTGTTGGATCTCAGGGGGTCAGAGCAACTCTGCTGCAGGAGTTTCCTTGGTTTGGGGGCAAACACATCAGTTTAAGAGGTTAGCTCTTAAAGTTTAAGAGCTCATCAGTTTAAGAGGTTTCTTCTAGCTCTGGCTTAGAAACACACAGGTTCTTTACAGACATCTATCTTTTTAAATCGAGAACGTTTTATTTCTCACTGAAGTCTGGGAGAAATTCACCCTTGACTTCAGAGGAGCAGCACCTCCCCTATGTTTTAAAGGTAATTTTCCTGTAAATAGCAGAAATTTGTTATTAAACCAGCTTTTTGGTTCTGTCCATTCTCAGAAAAGATTTACAGTCTCCAGTGATGCCAAAGGAACATCTGCACTTGAAAATAACATCACTCCACATCTGTGTCACAGATGATTCAGGGCAGGTAGAAGCACATCTGGACTGTGGAGTACCAGGCGGTGCAAAAGCGCATCTGGAAACCCAGAGCACACAGTAAATTTCTTTAAGTTAATCACTTCAGCCACTGACTACTACCTATTTAATTCGTTAGTGTCCTTTCTGGAAATACTTGATATGGCACAAAGTAAGACTGGATTTGTATTGTGGTGCAGGCTCTGAGAGGGCCGGGGTGAGGAATGGGAAGGAAAACACACCAAGTGAAGTGTGAGTTTGCTCGGCAGCCGAGCACATTTCTTTATGGATAATACACTTTTCCATACTGTTAATATAGACATTGAGTAGCAACTCCCAGTCCATGAGTTCTTTAGCACAGGAATTGTCATCTGCAACGTATTGCACACCAGGTACAACAAAGCCCCAGCCTGCCTGGCAAATACTATGGTGACAACAATATCAAAATTACTTTAAGATCATAGAATAATTTGGGTTGGAAGGGACCTTAAAGATCACCCTGTTCCACTCCCCATGCCATGCACAGAGACACCTCCAACTGGATCAGGGGGCTTCAGCCTGGTCTTGAACACCTCCAGGGATAGGGGCTCTCCCAGCCTGTCCTCATAGCAGAAGGGTTCCAGTCCTTAGAACATCTTTGTGGCACCTTCTGGAACCATTCCAGCAGTACCGTCTCATCCTTATGTTGGGGATTCCAGAACTCAACAGAATACTCCAGGTGGGGGTCTCATGAGAGTAGAGTAGAGGGGCAGAATCCTCTCCTCTGCCCTGCTGGTCACACTTCTTTTGATGCAGTCCAGTAATCATAGAATCACCAGGTTGGAAAAGACCCACCGGATCATCGAGTCCAACCATTCCCATCAATCACTAACCCATGTCCACCCATCCAGGGAAGGGGAATCAACCACCTCCCTGAGCAGCCTCTGACACTGCTCAATCACCCTTTCTGGGAAAAACTTCCTCCTGATGTCTAGCCTAAATCTCCCCTGGTGCAGCTTGAGGCCATTCCCTCTTGTCCTGTCCCCTGTCCCTTGGGAGAAGAGTCCAGCTCCCTCCTCTCCACAACCTCCTTTCAGGTAGTTGTAGAGAACAATGAGGTCTTAGTTGGTTTTCTGGGTTGCAAGCACATGTTGCTGGCTCACCCCAAACTTCTCGTCGATCAGCACTCCCAAGATCTAACTCTCCTTTCAGCCACTTGATAATAATTCTGCAGCATCTACCTACAGCTCATCCACTGGAGTGGCCCAGGTGCTCACACAGTCCACAACAAACCTATGATCCAGTGTCTTATCAAATGAGGAAGGAAAATCTATAAAAGTCTCTGTAACTTTTCATTCCCACTCTTTGCTTTGCTCACTTTTATTACTGTGAAAGTCCGGAAGGGAAACCAACCGAACTTTCTTCTATAGCTTTAGGCTTCTCATTAAGGATCCCTCATTTGACCACAAAGTTTTGGGAAAGGGCAACTGATTGTCATGATTTACATCTGTCCTGCTCACAGCAACACCAGCAACTGTGCTACCCATCAGGCTGGCCGCAGGGTCAGAAGGGTGCAGCCCCAAACCTCCCCACATGGAACTGACGTAACCCTTTCTGTCCACAAGGCTCCAAACAGCTCCTGACTGGCATTATCTCCATTTCACAGCTGCAGCAGGGGTGGTGGAAGTCACCCACCTACGGTCGCCCTGTGAGTCAGAAGCAAAGCTGGGAAAAGAAGCCACAGCTCCTCGTGCCAAGTGCAAGGCTCCAACAACCCAACTACAAAGATGAAACCAAGAGAGCAAGAAAAATCCCAGGGCCTGTCTGGAACCAGCTGGTCTGCGCAGGATGCAGCTGCTGCTGTCAGACACGGATCTGTTAAACAACATGGAAAGTCTTGCAGCTGAGACAGATTGCAGCAGCAGCCTGGTATCTCCTGCAGCCCAAGTTATCCGGGCAGAGACTCCCTCACCTGCCTAAGTGCAGCTCAAGGATCTAACAGGTCTTTTCCCCTCCTAAAGAGCTGAAGCCCAGTGGAACAAAGAACCATCACCTTTGTAAAGTTTCTGTGCAGTGAGAGGCTTTGCAAAGCCGCAGGAGTAACTTAAGGAAACTCCAGGGCGCTTCATCCAAAATGAATGCCCCATATCCCTCTGTGAAAAATGGCTGTGCAGCACTGCCAGCAGTGTGAGCAGGGGGAGAATCCCAGTTTGCAGCCTCCAGCACAGCCTGGCTGTCACTGTAGAAGTAATTGTTATCGTGTGCTGACAGCATTTTACACTTACTCAGCATGGGCAGCAATGAATACGAAGGTGGAGAAATATCTAGCAGCACCTTCTTGTGTGGCTCTCCACTCACCAGTTGTGATGAAGGATGGGAAACAGTTAACTGTCCGATACACAGCTCCCCTGGGATATCCTACTGGTTAAAGACTGACAGGAAAGAACAGAAAGGAGAGGTAAAAAGAGTGAAAAATCTCATGGAAGGACAAGTCTGAGAAAAGGAAAAAATGAGAGAAAAGTGGTGTATTGCAGGGCACACACACTGATCTCTGTTTTATTTGTTGTGTAGCCACCTGTCTAGAAAGTTGCCAGGAGGAGAGGGACTTGGGGGTGTCGGTTAACAACCGACTGACCATGAGTCAGTAGTGTGCCCAGGTGGCCAAGAAGGCCAATGGCATCCTGGCTTGGATCAGACACAGTGTGACCAGCAGGTCCAGGGAGGTTCTTCTCCCTCTGGACTCAGCACTAGGGAGACCACTCCTCGAATCCTGTGTTCAGTTGTGGGCCCCTCAGCACAAGAAGGATGTTGAGGCTCTGGAGTGAGTCCAGAGAAGAGCAATGAAGCTGGGGAAGGGTCTGGAGAAGAAGAGGAGTGTCTGAGAGAGCTGGGACTGTTTCTCCTGGAGAAGAGGAGGTTAAGGGGAGACCTCATTGCTCTCTGCAAGTCCCTGAGAGGAGGTTGTGGAGAGGAGGGAGCTGGGCTCTTCTGCCAAGGGACAGGGCACAGGACGAGACGGAATGGTCTCAAGCTCCACCAGGGGAGGTTCCAGCTGGACATTAGGAGGAAGTTTTTCACACAAAGGGTGATTGGGCATTGGAACAGGCTACCCAGGGAGGTGGTTGATTCCCCTTCCCTGGAGGTGTTTAAGGGACAGGTAGATGAGGTGCTGAGGGACATGGGTTAGTGTTTGATAGAAATGGTTGGACTCGATGATCCGGTGGGTCTTTTCCAACCTGGTGATTCTAGATTCTATGATTCTATTTGTTAAGAGCAATTCCATCTTTACTATTTAGCGTAACTGCTCTATAGCTCAGAAGGGAAAAAAAACAAGCTGCTCAAATGTCTTTGCTTTGCAGTGCTCTCAGAAATAAAGAGACACAGACTCCCTTTTGGGAAAGAAAGCAAGTTTGCTGGTGTGAAAATCTGTAAGCACTTCGCTGTTCTCAGAGGGAACTGTTTAAACATACAGGGCCAGAAGTACAACATAGCTCATGTGAGGCAGGACAGGTGAAAATGGGAAGGGACTTGCTGAAGGTTCACATGAACCCATGTCAAGTTCCACATCTTCAGAGAGGATGAGCTGGGGAAAACTGAATAAACCAAAACAGTTCTTTCTCTCTGCGGAAATAAGTGCAGCTAGAGCTCATGTGCAGGTGTGTGCAGAGGGTGGCATAGAAAAGGCAACAAATATAAGCCCAGGCTTGTCCTGGGACCCATTCTAGCATAAGGAAATGAGTAAATTATGGCCAACAAACTCGCATTCCTGAATAATGCTGCCGATTCAGGTTGGGGTACAATTAGCAAAAACTGAGCAGAGCTCTTTTGGAGAGGTTTGAAAGGAACAGGAGAGGACCGGAGCTTGAGTAAAGGAACAAGAAACCTCTCTGTAATTATGGACTGGATGTGTCCTCCCTCTCCGTTCCCTTCACTCCTCTATTTTCCTTCCTCCCACTCTGCCTTTCTCCTCTCCACCTCCATTCCCTGCTCCTGGGTGCCTCTTAGCCCTGGAGTTAAATTAATCAACAGGATTAGTGGAATCGGCCACAACAAGACCCTCCAGGCTCAGACTGAGCCCTTGATGCTCTACAAGGACCTGCTGCCTTGTCTTGAAGCACCTTGGTGCTGTCTGGAAGGATTGGCAGACAGGCCCAGACATGAAAACGCATTCATTAAAGTGGGGATTGGATTTTGTTAGAGGGTAAAGGGGAGCTGCACATTCTCTCCTTCAGTATTTCTCATCTCATTTCCTCTCTCTCTTTCTTGTTTCCAGCTGCACCATCCTAAAAATTAAATGTGTGTTGGAGGGGAGAGACGAAGAGGGGGAAGGGAATGGTTTTGTGAACGGCTTAGCTAGAACTGCACCTTTTGTGCTGCAACTGGCTTTTAGAAAACTCACCCAGATACTACTGGGGCATTGATGACACTTCATGAAACCAGATCTGGAGGTGACTGGCTGGCAAGCTAATGCATCCATAGGGGAACTTGGATTAAACAGTATGAGAGAAGTAAGAAAAATATCACTCTGTAGGTACCAGCAAGATCTGATCACCTCCACATTACAGCCCCACAGAGTCCCTTCTTGTTCACAACTCTCCATCTACCAAAGCCGTCATGCTTGGTGGTCCCAAGCTACCTCTGCACAAACCTATGCATGAATATTTTTCCAGTTTCGGGTACAAAAAATAAGTTTGGCATGAGGTTTAACGAGGCCAAATGCCAGGTTCTGCACTTGGGGCAAAACAACCCTGAGTAGCTCCAGACTAGGAGAAGTCTGGCTGGAAAGTGCCTGGAGGAGAAGGACCTGGGGGTGTTGGTGACAGGGACTGAGCATGAAACAGCAGTGGCCCAGGTGGCCAAAAAGGCCAATGGCATCTGACTTGGATCAGACATGATGTGGCCATCAGGGCCAGGGATGTTCTTCTCCCTCTGGACTCGGCACTGGGGAGATTGTTCCTCGAATCCTATGTTCAGTTGTGGGCCTCTCAGCACAAGAGGGATGTTGAGGCTCTGAAGCGAGTCCAGAGAAGAGCAATGAAGATGGTGAAGGGGCTGGTGAAGAAGAGGAGCGTCTGAGAGAGCTGGGAGTGTTTCTCCTGGAGAGGAGGAGGGTGAGGGGAGACCTCATTGCTCTCTATAATTATCTGAAAGGAGGTTATAGAGAAGAGGGTAATGGCCTCTTCTCCCAAGGGACAGGATGAGAGGGAATGGCCTCAAGCTCCACCAAGGGTAGATTTAGGCTGAACATTGGGAAAAAATATTTTCCAGAAAGGGAGATTGGGCAGTGGCAGAGGCTGCCCAGGGAGGGGGTTGAGTCATCTTCCCTGGAGGGGTTTAAGGGACAGGTAGATGAGGTGCTGAGGGACATGGGTTAGTGTTTGATAGGAATGGTTCGACTCAATGATCCGGTGGGTCTCTTCCAACCTGGTTGTTCTATGATTCTATGATTCTATGAAATAGTCTCTCAATGACCTTGCAAAGGGCAGGTTTCTCCTGCCATGAGATGCTCTTGCTTCCTTAGTAAATGGAGTCATGTTGCCATGAGACTGTGAGGTGTTGCCCATTTCCTAAGTGAAAATACCTCCCAGTTGTGGGCCCCTTGTGGCGAGAGTCTGAAATAATAACATATTACAGCCAAGATCCTTGCCACGGCCCTGAGCTATAGCACGTCTGTAGAGCAGGAAGGATGGGACTGCACAACTCATGCTTTCTGCTCTCCCAAAAGGACACGGGAGGAAGAAGGATCACCAAGAGGCAGCTGTTTATTCACAGACCATCCCCATCCCCATCCCCTGTGCTGGACTCTGCAGTCAATGCCTTCAGAAGCAAGAGTTGGAACTCTCCCTGACTTCTTAGCATCTGCCTTTCCCTCTGGCAGAAAGCAAACAAAACCAATCAAAATGCAAAACAAGACTATGAAAAGCCTGAGAGAAGGGTGACACAGTGGCAGCGGAGCAAGCACGGAATTGTATTGTCCTGATTTTTCTCTCCAAGATGAAAACCAAAACACCCTATTCTCTCTCATCGTGGAGAATTAGGAAGTCCTGAGTTGACAAGGGGAGAGAGGCACTTACAAGTGTATGGAATAACCCCTGCTCACCTCCAAACCTATCGAACAGCAGGTGGAATTTCAAAGGGGTCTAAGGTGTTTCAAATTCATCTCTCGCCCCCCTTCCCCTCTCCAAGCACATTCCCTGACACAAAAAGCAATAATCGACCCAGCACATACCATAAAGCCTGCATTTCCCCCTCCCTCCCCTTTCCAGCCTGTAAACTCCCCATTCTCCAGCATTCACTCGTGCCTGCGTGGCTGTATTACAGTTTAACATAGTTTAGGAGGCTGTGGTGTGGAGCAGCAGTAGAAAACGAATCACATAATAGTTGATATGCGTTTTAATCAAGTAATTCGGGCCGAGCAGAATGATAGTGCCTGTTGGTGGGGTGCCCTTGAATACCAAACAGACCAGGGAGCAGGCCTAGGAAAATGAAAAAGTCATTTACAGCTCAGCTGGTGACTGTAGTGTTCAGCAAAGCGTTGGTGCGGGGGCCTGAGGAGATAAAGGTTTGGGTATGTTTCTTTTTTGTTTTATTCAGGTATTGAACTGGCCAGCTGTAACCAAACCGCAGACTGAGGTAATGTCCATTATGGGCTTTATAACCTGGAAATAATACTCACAGTGGAGCTGACACTCTCGAACAGGGAGGCAGAGACAGTGCATATCTGTCTGGGAGGAATACAGAAAGGGGGGAGGTCAAGGAGAGAGGTGTTTCACAGCTGGATAATTCCTTCATCGTGTCAAGATCTTTACTGAATGAGTAAGATCGTGTGTGGAAGGAGGAGCTGTAGGAAGGAGGGAGAAAGGAAAGCTGGAGGTTTAATGGATGAAAAGGGAGCATAACTCAAAAGTTGTCTAAGTGTGCAGACCTCCCCATGCATGGATGACGGGACCTGGTCAGCCACATGACCACAGTGAGAGCCACACAACTTGTTCTGGCTTGGAGTGCAGTATCCAATGGTTCCTTCATATCCGAATCCTGCAAGTTCACCCAAGGTGGTTGATTCACCTTCCCTGGAGGTGTTTAAGGCACAGGTAGACGAAGTGCTGAGGGACATGGTTTAGTGTTTGATAGGAATGGTTGGACTCGATCATCTGATGGGTCTCTTCCAACCTGGTGATTTTATGAAGCCCCTCCAGGGAAGGTGAATCAACCACCTCCCTGGGAAGCCTATTCCAATGCCCAATGACCCCTTCTGTGAAAAACTTCCACCTGATGTCCAGCCTAAATCTCCCCTGGTGGAGCTTGAGACCATTCCCTCTCGTCCTGTCCCCTGTCCTTTGGGAGAAGAGCCCAACTCCCTCCTCTCCACAACCTCCTCTCAGGTAGCTGGAGAGAGTGATAAGGTCTCCCCTCAACCTCCTCTTCTCCAGGTTAAACACCCCCAGCTCTCTCACATGCTCCTCTTCTTCTCCAGACCCTTCACCAGCTTCATTGCTCTTCTCTGGACTCGCTCCAAAGCCTCAACATCCTTCTTGTGCTGAGGGGCCAGAACTGACCCCAGGATTCGAGGAGCGGCCTCACCAGGACCGAGTCCAGAGGAAGAATAACCTCCCTGGCCCTGCTGGTCACACCATTTCTGATACAATCCAGGATGCCGTTGTACCTCTGATAGAAGTGAAACCAGATGAGGGCTTTTCCAAGCCCACAAGCAAGAAGGATTTGCATCCCTGACTGGGCCATAGAATCATAGAATTGTTTGAGTTGGAAGGGGCACTAAAGACCACCTAGTTCCAACCCCCCTGCCATGGGCAGGGACACCTCCCACTAGCTCAGGCCACTCCAGGCCCCATCCAACCTGGCCTCAAACACCTCCAGGGATGGAGCAGTCACAGCTTCCCTGGGCAACCTGTTCCAGAGCCTCACCGCTGTCACTGTGAAGAAATTCCTCCTAATGCCCAGTCTGTATCCTCCTCTTTCCAATTTATAGCCATTCCTCCAGTCCTATCACTCCATGCCTTTATAAAAACTCCTTCCCAGCTTCCCTGGAGCCCCGTCAGGTACTAGAAGGTCACTATGAGGTCTCCCCACAGCCTTCTCTCCTCCAGGCTGAACAACCCCAACTCTCTCAGCCTGTCCTGGTATGGGAGGTGCTCTTTCATAATCCAGGCCATGCGTATAGACCGAGTAAACTCCTTTGCTGACGTACACCCGTGTGGTTCTGGTAAAAGCCAAGAAGCTGTACTCATTTATCTCGCTGTAGGGATCTGGCCCTGGAGGCTCCATCTCCTCTGCATGTGAAAGTAGTAAGAGACATCAAGGCCTCACCCAATCCTACCGCAAATCAGGGTCTGGCAGCATAGGTACCAGCTGCAGTGCCCCACGCAAAGCCACATGGTCACATAAAACACAACTTATTCTGTTCCTTGCGAGTAGTGAACAAAACCAAATCATCCAGAACATTTGGAGGAGGACAGGGAGGGAGGGAGGGTGAAAGACAGCCTACGTCTCCAACAGCCTTTGTTAATTCCCATCACTGGCCTGAACATAAACAGATGGAATATCCATCAACTCCAGTCCTCTTTTCTTTTCTTTCAACTTTTCTCTAGTTCTCGCCTCCCTGCCCCCTCCACCCCTAACACTCTTTCTTCTGGCTTTTGTTTGGCCTTTTAAAGAACCCCGAGGTAATGAGGCCTGCCCCAACTCCCCAGCACATCTGTGAAGTCCATAAAAGGCCCCTTTTTCACTTCAATATTCATAGCTGCGTGCTTGCGGCAGGCGCAGGATCCAGCGGAGGGCTGCCCGAGAGGGACTGCCGTCACTCGCTGGCTCCTCTATATGAATTGAAACGGTGCCGTTCGAGAGGCATCAATAGTGCTCCCAAAATCGGGAAGCAAAGGAAGACCAGCTGGGATACAGGAAGAATAAAGAGGCAGGGAGAAGAAAAAGTCTGCTCGCTTTCTCTGGAGTTTTCCTCTTTTGCTTTCAGCCCTTTTCAACTTCATCTCTGCAGTTCCCTTAAAAGAATTTCTTGTAGACATAGGGAAGTCGATGGAGTGGCACAAACACATCCAAGCTCAGGGGGCTGAGCTGCACAAGAGAACTGGGCAGGGGTACCTGGGGTGCTGGAAGCCTGATGGCATCAGCTTGCCTAGAGAAGAGGAGGCTGAGAGGAGACCTCATTACTCTCTACAGCTACCTGAAAGGAGGTTGTAGAGAGGAGGGAGTTGGGCTCTTCTCCCAAAGGACAGGGGACAGGACAAGAGGGAATGGCCTCAAGCTCCACCAGGGGAGATTTAGGCTGGACATCAGGAGGAAGTTTTTCCCAGAAAGGGTCATTGGGCATTAAAATAGGCTACCCAGGGAGGTGGTTGATTCACCTTCCCTGGAGGTGTTTAAGGGACGGGTGGACGAGGTGCTGAGGGACATGGGTTAGTGTTTGATGGGAATGGTTGGACTCGATGATCTGATGGGTCTCTTCCAACCTGGTTGTTCTATGATTCTATGATTCATCAGGGATGGGCAATTCCATCCTCCAATAACCCCCTTGAGCGATAACAAGGAAGCAGGCAAATCCAAGACAGATTACCTGGCCTGCAGTATCCAAAGCCAGGCCCTCTATCCAGATGAGAAGGACTGGAGCGTGTATGGTACCTGGGGTTGAATAAACAATCGGTGACTGACTAAAGGGGAAAATTCAGAGTACTGATTTAGCTTAGTGTTCAGTTGCATTTGAGCTCTGTTCCTGGAGATATTAGCTCTTGCCTGAGCAGCAGTGGCAAGGGATGCATGGGCCCAAGTCAGCATACAGCCTCTCTCCCCAGTGCTCTGCTTGAGTCCCTGCCTCTCATCCACTAAGTTCGTGCCATGCCTTGAACAGGTTAAAGCTCCAGGTAGGGGTAGAGGAGATGACGGAAACCCCAGTGACACCCTGCTTGCTGCAACCTCACCATTTGTGCTCCAACCGTAGCTGTTTTCCCCCAGCCGCAAGTGTATATAACATCACAGCCACTAGAGTACGGGGGTGAACCTCCAGGAGCCTGTTACACCAGTTTGCCTCCTCATTCCAAACACAATACAATCTCTAACCACTTCCCGCATGTGTTACGACCACCCTCTGACCGCCCTCTGAGGGTGCCTGGAGGTACAAATACCGGAACAGAAAAGGCTCTGTACTATTCAAACACCTTTGTGAAATTAACAGTTGGATCCACAGGAGAGAGACTCGGAACTGACCCCAGCCAGATGACAGGCATCTCTGGGTGGCTTTGCTCTTACGCTTTGGTTCTCCTCGTGAGCAGTGTGTGAGCTTCTATCCCAGGCCCAATGCCCCGTCCTTAATCTTATTCCAGTACTCTTAGCAATTTTTCCAGAGTTGACTGATCAGAAGCATCATAGCTCTGTCTTGGATGCTGGTGATACCTAAGGAAAAGACACTTTTCTCCACATCTGGGCTGGAGTCCACCTGGTGCAATGTGCTCATCTGCACGTCATGTATGCTCAGACGTGCCATCTCAGCTGTCTAGCATCCTAGCGAGGCACACAAATCCAGGTTTCGCAGTTTCTCATCTGTGACAACCTCTGCTCCCCTGGCTTTATCCCAGCGCAGCTCTGCTCATGTACTTGAAGTTCTGCCACCCCTTCTGTTCCAGTCCTGGGCCCCACGCGCTCTGCCAGCACATCTCAATCTTGGCCGATAGCTGCCCTGCTATTCTTACCCCATGGTCCCTGCACAGCTCTATCGTTGCTTCTCCATCCCAATTTGCAACACTCTCTTTTATTTTCATCCTAAACCCCTATACAGCTCTGCCAATGGCCCTTAATCTTGTCCTGTAGTTCCTCTGCTGTTCCAGCCCTGGACCTCCCTGGCTGGATACATCAAGTCAAAGACCTTTCAATATAAGACTCTTTCAGGAAAGATAAACAAATTTAACCTCATAAACCTTTCCCAATCCTGAAAAACCAGCCCGTGAGAATGAGGCACCAGAGACCACTTAACCACACATGAGAAACACATTCCTCCTGCTGTTTGCAAGCCCTGCTTCATTTATCTGAATGTCAGACCGACTGCCTGAAGCCAAGAGGTGTGTGAGAGTGGACACGAGCAACCACTTTACTTCCTTTACTTTGTCCTCTATGGTGTCTTTGAAAACAGAGGGATGCATCCAAAATTGTCAAGGCCTGGGAGAATGCCTAATTCTTTCCTTGCCCTGTTCCCTTTCCCATGTCCTTATGGTTTTTTATTTCCTTGCACACAGACACAGTATATGTGTGTGTACACACACACATCCTCTCGTGCTTCACCACTACTTCCACTTGTTCTCCTGCTCTCTCTGCTGCACTTTTACCAGTCCCTCAGTCTTTCTCTCCATATTTACGCCCCTCCCCTGCCTGCTTTTCTCCCAACGCACACAAGCAACTCACAGCTTTACATTGATTTCAGCCTGCGGAGAAAACACTGATGTACGTGACTCTAAAGAGCTGTGGGTGAAAAGGACCCACAAGCAGAGCATGTGCCTCATCAAGCTGGCCAACAGCAACTCCGGTTGTGGCTGAAAATGTGTTGAGAAGCTGGACTGTGACATTCGCTTGCGATTGAACCCCTCGCCTTGTCTCTGCTGTTCTCTGCTAGCTGAGCCGGGAGAAGAAAGAGAAAAAAGAAAAGTATAGGGAGGAGAGAATGCAAGTGACAGAAAGAAGGATTGAATGAAGGAGTGAAAAGAAAGAAAGATATCCCTACACCGCTTGGTCCTTTATCAGCCCTGTCATCTGGTGCAGGGCCCTGTTCTCATTGTCTCACCTTGGACAAAACAAAAAGGCGTTTTTGTGCGGATTCCTTTAGAGCTGCCAGAGCCCGCACCTTAGGGGGTCGCTAACGGCTGAATGTGCAGCTGACAGCCCTGCGCAGCCCGATGTGATATCAATAAACTCCGACACGTCAACTCTTCAGCACAGCTCATGTGGAAGGTACGGCTTGAATATTAAAACCTCCAGCGGCCGGGAAATAAGCTCATGGTGGAGAGGGGGGAGGAGGTGGCTGAGAGCAAGATGAGGTCGGCAAGTGAGGGGGATGCACCAGCTCAGGCGAGGGGCAAGGCAGGCAGAAAAGAGACACCAGTACAGATCCACTACCTGCTGGCTCAGTAACTGGTCAGTGTCTTTTGGCTTTTGTTTTTTGACCACCAGCGAGGACAAGAGTCATGCAGGCTTGTATGGCAGCTTCCACTGCCGGTTCTGGAATGGAGATTCTTCTTGAGAACCAAACTGGACCTGAGCCCTACAGCCTAACCAGAGCCTGTACCCACCTGCGTGATATCCCCTCCTGCCTCCTGCTTGGCAGATATTTGCTTCAGGACAGGCAGAGGGTGTAAAATCATAGAATCGTTAAGACTGGAAAAGACCTCAAAACTCATCCAGTCCAACCTCACTGTACCTACGAAACCACATCCCAAGTGCACATGTGAGCTGCTGTGTATTATGTACTAAAGCAAAGATACCACCTCTTCCCACGCTACTGTTTCTTATATCCTGGAGCTCAAAGGTTTCCAGTCACCAAGCCTCAGCTGTGCTGCCAACAGAACTTCCAGACCGGAGAGACAAGCCAGGGCACAGAAAGTGCCTGTTTTCCTGATACTCAACCCCAGTAGCAGTGGTTTTTGCCACTTCTGACACTATAACAAGATGAGTTAACCCAGAAGAGTAGGCACAACATCAAACCAGAAGTACTGATGCTCTTTCACGCCTGATAACACTCACTTTCCTCACTTTCCATCAGTAGGTCCCAGAGTGAGACGAAAAAAAAAGAGGGAGCTCACTCCATGAAAACTGAACTGTGTTAAGCTCAGAGTCAAGCTGGGCTCTATGAAGACTACACAGCTTCCATTTCTACTCAGAACATGTCTCTGAAGTTTTATTTTTGAAGTAAAGGTTAGAATATATTTTACCCAAATGAAATGCTTGGAGTCTCAGAGCCAATTCCTCTAAAGGAAAGGAGGGAGAGAGAGGCACACACACAATCCCACCCCTGGAGCTGACCTGTGCTGAGCACGTCCTTAGCCCTGATAAAGGTAGAACACAACTGTTACACGAGGCCAGCATCGAGACTGAGGTTTCCAAGCATCCAGACCTATAGAACAGGTTTTTTTCAGGAGGCAGAGAACTATTTATGCATGAGATTCTGTGGGTTTTATCTGCCAAGTGTTTCTCAAGATACATGACCTCATCCTTCAGGTATTTCAAAATGTAACAAGGGATCATTGAGGAGCTTGCGATGATCCCTTTCCCTCTTGGATTGTGATCCTCTGAGGCAACTGTGCCCTGACAGACACACATGAGCCGAAACCTTTCACAACTACTTTGTTGTTCAGGCATTCCAGATGAGGAGCAAAGTCAAAAAACTTTCCCACCATCTCTAAACCAGAAGGGTGTGTGTGGCAGAGCTCTGCTTGGACCAGATGGAGAGACTGCATATGTGCAAAATAACGTGTTAGCCCAGCCAGTCGCAGAGGGGAACCAGTATTTCTGCCACTAGGTCTGTTTTGGGGACAATTTTGTAGATCTTGAGTTTTCCAGTTTGATAGCTGAATCCCCCAAATGCAGGGAGGTGGAAGTGTTTTGGGGTAGCCTTAAATAATTTTTCTGTAACTGTGATCTTTGTGGGTTTTTTTAAAATAAAGAATCAGAAGACTTTAATCTAAGGTAATAAAAACATTCTGACTGACATGAAATGAAAAATCCCTTTGTTTTCAAGTTATTTGATTAGAATTTCTTCCATTAAGATGTGGCTTTATTTCAAGATGAAGTTGGGGTCTGAGAAGACATTGAAAAGTGTTTTTTTTTATTCCCTTCCCACATGAGGCAAGTGCTGTGGGGTCTTTTCAGAGGCGTCTGGTCTTTGTTTAATTTAGTTTAGAACATGTGCCCTTTGCCAGTCACAGAAACCAAGAGAGCCAAGAGTCGTAATGTGCTGTTTAGACATGATATCCCTAACATCAAACCATTAGTTCCTCTGTGATCAAGGACATCGAGATGCTGGAGCATGTCCAGAGATGAGGAACAAAGCTGGTGAAGTTTAGAGCAAAGACTTTGTGAGGAGCAGCTGAGGGATCTGTGGTTGTTTGGTTTGGAGAAAAAGGCTGAGAGGAGACCTCATTGCTCTCTACAACTGCCTGTAAGGAGGTTGTAGTGAGCTGGGAACTGGTCTCCTCTCCCTGGTAGCCAGTGACGGGACAAGGAGAAATGTCCTCAAGATGCACCAGGGGAAGTTTAACTTGGATATTAAGAGGAAATTTCTTACTACACGACTTGTCAAGCACAGGCAGAGGTTGCCCAGGAAGGTGGTTGAGACCCCATCCCTGGAGGAGTTTAAAAGACAAGTAGATGTCATGCTTGGGAATATGGTCTGGTGGTGGACTTAGTAGGGTTGATGGCTGGACTCGATGATCTTAAAATACTTTTCCAATCAAAACTGTTCTGTGATTCTGTGTTTGACTGCTGTGCAAAAGGTGGAGGATGCATGTGCTTGGCTCGCTTGGACCTGCCCCAACACTTGCAGGCTCCTAGGGCATTAGCTGGTTTCTGACAGTCAGGCCAGCAAGGTGGTGAGTGTGTGGGAAATACCTCACAAGCTGCATTAACAGCAATTAACAAAAACAGAACCTGAGCAAAACCAGCAAATAAAATAGGGACTAACGACTCTCACTCACAAAACCCAGTCAGAAAACCAAAGAGAAAAACTTGAAAACCAATTGGAAAACC
Organism: Coccyzus lansbergi; assembly: GCA_033558105.1. Lineage (NCBI taxonomy): Eukaryota > Metazoa > Chordata > Aves > Cuculiformes > Coccyzidae > Coccyzus > Coccyzus lansbergi. Next base: position 366,741 of record JAUMJK010000681.1, on the reverse strand, counting down.
AAAGAAAGCTACTTGAAAATCAAGCAGTGCCGTGTTACCAGAAGGAAATTCCCACCCTCAGCTTAAATGGACAGAGCAAGTGCACAAAGTGTCACGGGAAAAATATTTTTCCAGCTACTGCTGAGCCCCCACGAGAAACCCTCATCCTTCAAGGGGGCTGGTAATGTGGAAGTTAGTTCCACGCCATGTAGAGTTTTGAAAGTTGAGCACTGACCATGCAAAAGCCGAACCCCTTTCATCCACCCCTTCTTCCCAACCAGATTTTACAGACCAGAGAAAATTAGCTGGAATGTTTAATGAACCTTTTGATATTCATACTTCTTCAGCTGGTAAATAATTTCATTCTGCACGCTGAGGACATTCAGGGTGCAAGCACGGAGATTTGCCTCTTTAGGGTAAGTTGGCTTTAGCTAAATGAAGAAATTACCTCCCCCTGAAATGTGAAACACTTGAAAAACGCAGTTGTCTGAATTGTCCAGATTCTCTGTGTTTCTGAGTGTGAAACAGTATTAACTATTATTTCCATTTCTGCGGTTCCTAAGCCAGGGGCTTGCACTGCACGGACAAGCCATGGCAGGAGGACGAGACAAAGGAGATAAATGGCAGAAATTAATTTTTACAGATCTGAATTAGTAGTGGAAATAAAACTGGGATGCCCTGACTCACAGGTGGCTGCTGGGTCCACTGACTGACCCTTTTTAAATCATAATGTCAAAAACCCCCTCATGGCTCGGTCTGATTCCTTGCATCTTGCCAGATGTGCTGTGTAACTCCTCTATCAACTCCCAAACTCCTGGTTAGGTGGAAACACACCTTTTTGCGAGACATTGCTCTGCTGAATATCACCTGCAGCTCTAACACGTTATTCCAGTAATTGATTAGGCTGCCCTTCTTACTTCAACACTTTTCCTCTGTGCCTAAAGATTCCCATTTCATGCTTCAAATATCCCAAGAAGCTCTTGGGATGGCCAAGCTTGCTGGGTAGTCCTGGGGCTGTTAGCAGCAGAAACAGGGCAGTCCCCTCTATGAACCAGCAAGCAGAGCCTTCAAATGCCATCTAGCCTATCAAGCAGGTCAGCGGAGGTGCCCTTTGAAAACCAGGTTGTTTATTTGTTTTAATGGATGTTTTCTAAACAGAGAAGCCAATACCAAAACAACTTTCTCCACGATGCAGCATGAACTATGCAAGAGGACAGTCAGAAGGGTAAGCAACCCGTCTAGATGCGAAGCCTCCGCAAAACAGAAGCTGAAGAGCTGGACCCTGGTCTCTGGGTATTCATTTTAACCTCCCGTGCGCTGTGGTTTCAGGGAGAAACCCCACCGGGATATTCAAGCATGGGGCTCCGATTGGCAGCAGCAGGAACCGAGCCCCATTCTGGGAATGGCAGGGCTGCCCTGGGTCACGTAGCCACCGTTGCACTCCCCACTGCGAGGGGCCCCAGCGCTGGATATTTGCAACCGGCTTTAGCGTCACAGTGGGAGCTGGAGAGGACTTACCAGCCTTTTGTGATGGATACGCTTTTTGGTCCAATGCTGCCAGCGCTATCGCTATTAGAAATGCCACCAGAATACAGGAGAGATTTTCCACTCCCTTCTCATCCATTATCTTATCTGTCTGTATTGTCCCCGGTTTGGTATTGGGCTCGGGGACAGCTGACATACACAGACACAACTCAAGAAGTTCCAGCGAGCCTTGAACCTCGTCGCACGGGCCACGACTGGGGCTTTTCAAGGCGCTCTTTGCACACTGTGTCTCTGCGATCTGCGTGAGATGCTGATCTTTCTGGGAAAAAACGTTTAAAGCGTGGCACATGCCCCGCACCTCCCTAGTGCTGGGTGGAGGCACCCATCTCGCACCAGCAGAGACCAAGTGCTCCCTTTGTACCAACCAACAATCTTGCCCTTGCACTAATTGTTAAAGATTTTGCCTCATGCTTGGATTCCATGGGACCTTTGTCCTGGTAGGCACCTTACAGAGGCGAGAAAGCACGATCCACAAGTGAATATCAGCAAAATCCAGCATTTGTGCCTTTAATATCTGGGTCAGAAACATTCGCACTCAGTTTGAGTTTAATTCCTAACAACTGTCCATAACCAAGCATAGGATGCCTGTAGGAACAGCATCATTTTTCCTTTACTAGAAACACAACTTAATATTCATATTATTTTATACTCTTGCAGGATTTCACTTGGATCCATTTCATTCTAGGAGGAAAGAAGTTTCTCTTCCAAAACTTCCTTTAAAATCATGTTTGAACTTAAAATCATGTTTGAACTTAAAGATGCATATTTTTTTATATTATAAAAGTAGCAGTAATTGAAAGAATATGAATTTTTAGGCACAGAAATAGTGATGTTTAGATGTAATAATTTCCTGGTCCATAGCAATGTTATGTTGAGATAATTCCTTATAATTTGTAATGAATTTTCGCAAAACCCGTCTTACTTTCTTGACTGTTCTACACACTTGGACTTCTAAGTTTTTGTTGATGGCACTCAAGATAGTTCCCAAACCTGCACAATGTCACCCTCTGCTGACGCATTCAAATAGAAGTTTTTATAACAAAAGAGGTAAACGGTCAATTTAATCCTATATCCTGCCCCTGACAGCTCCCAATGCTGGATACATCCCGACGGAGACACAAGCTACCCTGCAATTACCTCCTGTACCATTACTTCTGTTGAGTGAAGGGTAATCTTCCCAGTGCCGAGTAATTCACGTCTGACTTGAGGAAAGACCTGGACTGGGATTTTTTCTTTAAAAATAGTGATTTGGTACATAAGATCAAACCGGGTCAGTGCCTAAAGGCTCAACTGTTGTGTGGGGCAACTTGAGCCTGAAAACCTGGGCCAGGAAAAATCTCAAGGATAGCAGAGAAATCAGCTGTTGAAAGACATTTACATAAATAAAGAGGGATGGAGGGAAAAAAAACCACAAACGCTTCATTACTTGCCAGTGAAATTCTGAAATGAAAATTCAGCCTCTAACCCCACTCAGACTTCACCTAAATAAGGATACAAACAATTATTCTTCAGTAGAAAAGTTTTTATACTCATGAGTCCTGAGTCCCCTTGCCGGTCTTCATCCTTCCTCTGCTCGCTGTGCAGAGGTGTTCACTTAAGTGTTTTAGTGGCTGTTTAAAGAGCTCTGGTCTCTTAGCACTTTCAGTCTCCTGCTCCATATGCTTGAATTTGAGGTGGAAATTCTACTCCAATACTTTCATCTGATACTTACTGGGTCCAAACAAGCAGGAAAATTTAAACAGAGCAACACATATGACTTAATAGCAAGGGTACAGACCCAAATAAAGACGATGGTTAAACATGGTTAAGGCTAACAAACTGTATCCTAATGAAGTGTGGACCTTCTTCTATGCTTTCATATTCTGCGCTCAATACCTAAAGATCAGGACAGGTAGGGAGAACAGAAACAGGACCAGGCTAAGCAACAAAAGGGATAAATATAAATTAAAGGTATGTGAAGGCAGTTGTGACTCTGAGGTTATTTGTGACTTCTAAGTGCCACTGACAGAGGCATTTATAGCCCTCATCTCGTGTCCCACTATAGTGTTTAGCCACCAGGCTCTGTGCTGGTGCCTTGAAACAGAGACTTGGGATTTAACCTAATAAATGCTCTGGAGTTAGGAGTTGGAAAGCCCTGCCCGAAGGTAGCTGTCGCTTATCAGGTTGTCTAGAGAATGTGGGCAGGGAGAGAGATACACGGGACTATGTGCCTGATGGATTGACAAAGGGTGGGGGAGTTTACTTCTTAACCTAAAAATCGGTGCTAGATGGAAAAGAGAGAAAGTGGAGATGACTGAAGGCAAGAAGTGTGCCTTCGTTAATATGCCAGTATCTTGCACTAAAACAGGAGGAGGGGACAAAGGGAAAAAAAAAGAGGTCTGGAAGTCCTTGGGGATGAGGTCATCTGTCATCACAGGCCAGTAGAGCTGTCATGAAATAAATAAACGGTCTGGATTGTCTGCATGGTGACAACAAGTCAGTGACATCGATCCCCATGTCCATCTGGATGAAAACTTGTCGTGGGCAGAGCCTCACTTGGTGAAAAGTGCCTCCTATGGCTCCTCCTGCCCATCATTGCTCTCCTCCTTTCCCCAAGTCAGAGATAATGAAGTTACAGAGCTCGCTAAGAAGTCAAGGCGGTTTTTCCCCTAATCTTTCATCTTCCTCTGAATCAAACCCAACAACAACTCAGCTGATCTTCCTCTTCTGTTTTTGTTGGAGAGACTCTCCCAGCCCCTCCCTCCCTACGGATCTGCCGCTAATAAGAGTCGTGTAAGTTTGTTGTACACCTGCCAAATCTTCAGATGGGACCAGGAACCAGCTTGCGTGGTGGTTGTTTTTCCTGGACAAGAGAGCCTGGAAGGGCAGGAGTGCAACCGGAGCTGAATGCTGCGGTTGGAAACCACGGCACCTACTGCCCTGCAGTCCACATCATGCAGGGAGAGGGACCAGGAATAAAAGTGATGGAGAAAAAGGATGGAAGAGCACATGAATACTATAAGCCAGTAAGGAATGTTCATTGGAGACTACAAAAAACCAAACCCAGTCTCTGCGATGTGCACTGGGGAGAGAAGCAGAGGCTGAACCTAATGTGGTATTTATGGTATATTCAGGGACGGGTGGACGAGGTGCTGAGGGACATAGTTTAATATTAGACAGGAATGGTTGGACTTGATGATCTGGTGGGTCTTTTCCAACCTGGTGATTCTGTGATTCTATGTTTTACTGCACACTGGTGTCTGGGAGAGAGATACAGAAGACCACGTGCCTGGTGGGTTGAGAGAGGGTGGGCGAGTTTGCTTCTGAACCTAACAACTGTTGTTAGATGGAGAAGAGAGAAAGTGGGAATGGCTGAAGGCAAGAAGTGTGCTTTCACTAATACGCCAACACCTCACACTAAAACAGGAGGAAGGGAAAAAGGGAGAATGCACAGGCTGTGGTAGCGCCAGGGGCTGTACAGATAGGTCAGCACAGGAAGGGAAGGAAAGCCCAGAAAGCAGCTAAACTGACACACAGGCACACTCCGACACCTCAGGGAGCGCTGCCTGGAGGATGAGGGTAAGCTCAGCAAGGGCTGCAAGAAGGTTGTGACCCTTGCCGAAGCGGGTCGCTGGGTCCCTGCTGGCTGCTGGGGTAGCACCATGCTGGCTGTCTGGCTGTCTTGCCCGCTGGACCACGCTGTTCGATGTGGGCTGATGCCGTGGGACACCACAGCCACCCTGCCAGGCCATCCGTGACTGCCCTGACTGACTAACCACCCAAAGCAAGGCTGACTGTTGGGCTGAGCTGGTCACAGCTGCCCTGCCAGAACCCAGAGCAACCTTGAGGGTGTCTGTGCACACAGACCCTCAGTGCCCTGACCTGGAGGGGGACAATGAAGGGGCCACAGAATATTGATTATACCCATGTTCTGGTATTGTACCTGTGCTCTTTCACTGAGAGAAAATCATAGAGCTGAGCTGGAAGGGACCCACAAGACTCATCAAGTCCTACTCCCGTCCCTGCATGGGACACCCCAACATTCACATCGTGGGACTAAGGGTGTTGTCCAAAGGCCTCTGCAATATTGTCAGGGTTGGCTCTGTGACTGCTGCCCTGGGAGCTGTTCCAGGGCTCCACCGCCCTCTGGGTGAGGAGTATCCTAATATCCAGTCTAACCTGGCACATCTTCCTGTCGTTCCCTCGGACCCTATCACTGATCACCAGAGAGAAGAGCTCAGCACCTGCTCCTCCTCCTCCCCTTGTGAGGAAGTTGTAGACCATGATGAAGTCTCCCCTCAGCCTCCTCTTCCCAGGCTGGACAGACCAAGTGACTTCAGCCCCTCCCCATACAGCTTCCCCTCTAAACCCTTTACCGACTTTGTGATCTCCTCTGGACACTCTCCAGTAGCTTTAGATCTTTTTTATCCTGTGCGGCTTTCATTTATCCCTCAAATTTCTAAGCACTCAGTGGCACCACTAAAGCAAGAATATTGCTACACGTGGCAGTGGGATCAGGGGACGCAGGCAGCCGTGAGCTGACAGGCAGCAGCGTGAGGGAGGCACCATGGGTACAAAAACAGGGCAGGAAGAGTTCTTTTTGTTCTTTTGATAGGAATAGTTCTTTTGATAGGAATGGTTGGACTCAATGATCCAGTGGGTCTCTTCCATCCTGGTGATTCTATGATTCTGTGATTCTAAGGGATTGATCCCTGAGTTTGGGAAATGGGTGAAAGAAGCAGGGGAGGAGAGGCCAGGCATGCAGGGAGCAAGGACAGGCAGTTATAATCAGGGTAGATTACACGAGTCCTTCTGCATAGAGAGTAGGGGTTTGATGTCTCCCTGAAGAGAGATGCTCGAGGAGAAGATGGATTTTAGCAGAATAACCGAATAACTAAGAAGTCAGGGAGAAAGAAACTCAGCAGCAAGGAAAAAAAAAAGACTTAGTAGGTCATCTCCTGCACGCGTCAGTCAGCACAAGGCTGCTCTTGCCAGTAGGAATTTTTCCTCCAAAAGTCGATAGTTGAGTTTAAGTCCCAGCGCTTTCTCTAGTGTCCAAATGCCACAAGAGAGGGAAATCCGGACAGCCCGACTCCACTAACCGCTAAGTCCTAAAATCTTTCTTCTTTTTTTTTTTTTTTCTTCTTTCCCCCTGTCCCTATTTCTTTTGATTCGGACAAAACTCCCTCTGAAGTTGAGAGGACCCAATACGAGGGCATTTACTCAAAGCTCAATTCAGATGTCACTGGGGGTAAATCTCCATAATGCCAGCTGGTGCTTGCTTGAGTGAGCAGTCATTACTCTCTAAGTCAGCCGCCCAGTAAAACCTGAACCAGGCCTGCAGGAGGTGTGGTGGCAAAGTGACAAGCCCGATACTGAGGAAAATGGGGCTCGGAGCATCACAGACTTTTATTTAATTAAAGATGAGCTGGTTAGCATCCGTGTTTGCAGGCACAGTGGGATCTCAGCACAGTCTCCAGGGAGAGGCAGTTTGCAGATATTCTGGTAATAAAGCCAGGCAAGCGGCTTTCTCCATAAATTCTACCCATTAAGACAACTCAGTTTGTGTCGCAGCATCCTGATCCGGTCCATTGAGTTGTCTGCAGAGAGCTTTAAGCGTAATTTACAGAGGCTAAGTGCCTAAGAGTGAACCAGTTTAAAAATCAGAGGCTCTTGAAGTGAGCGGTCGACCGGTTTAGAATGGTTAAAAATATGTCTCATAGGCTGCTAAGAACTGAGTGAGATGTCCTTGATCTTTTTTTTTTTTTTTTTTTCCCCACTCTGCAGGCAGGACCTCGTGGTTATTTCTTCCAGCTTAAACAGTATAGGACACATTAAAACAGAACAAAGCCAAAAAGCCCGAACTGAAAACCTCGATGGTAGGAGGGGGGGAAAAGTTAGCAAAAACTCAATGAAGGCAACAGCCGTTTCTTCCCGCCTCAGGTCCGATTCAATCAGGTCTTTCAAAAGAAACTCCTGTCACCACAAACTGCCTTTTCATGCCAGATTCCTCCGACTCCCCCTCTCTACCCCATCCCAGCGACTTCCAACAGCACCGATCAATCTCCGAGCGACACCCAGCTCCCCCCTCCTCGCTCCCAGCTGCCTCCAGCCACCGGCGTTCCCAAGCAAAAGGCAGCTTCACCCAGGAAGGTGGTGGAAAATATGTGGACAAATTTCTGATTTGCAACACTCTGGGAATGGGTTTATTGCCATTGTTTGAGTGCAAATGTATAAATAAAGCAAAACGAAGATTCCAGGGTGAGTCCGATGAAAAGCAGAAAACAAGAAATTTTATGGCCATAAGTGGCGTGGGCTAATGGTGATTTTTGAGGCACTGGACCATGGTAGTTACTTAGCTAAATGATTGCTGTGAAACCAGGCAAGAGGCTTATTTCTTAATTACTGTTACATATTATGTCAAGCTGACACTTCAAGGCGTGCTCGGGCACTGATAAAGTTAGCCAAAAGAAAAAAAAAAAAAAAAACAACCAAAACACCCTCCTCATTCTGAGAGGCTGGTTTGAAAGCGCGTTCCGTGGGGGTCGCGGCTGGCTCTGCGACAAGGCAAGGTTGGTCCCCAAAAGCGGTGCCAGGGGCTCACGCTAAGCTTACCTCCAGGTCTGCAGGATGGGGCAGGAGTGGATAAAGCTTTGGGAACCTGGCAGCCTTTCAGTTGGCTGAGAGGGGAAGTTATAGGGGAGTGGAAGAGCCAAGAGGAGCAGTGGCACTAGGGTGCAGAGAGGGGACAGTCCCAGATGTCCAGCTGCTTGGAAAGACCAAGAGCCAGATTTTCCTCTTGGCCGCACAGAGCCAACCACTGCTTTCAGAGCTCAGGCACTATAACTGGGAGGATAATTCAGCCCCGAAGAGGGATGCACATGGGATAGACCATGGAGTAAGGAAAAGCAGCATATCATCCCTGCCCTAACAGAGCTCCTCTGATGTCTCGTGGCCACAGTTGCCGGCAACTGCTTCTCTTTTGATCACTTTGCCCCCATGTAGCATCATGGGTAACATGGGGCATGAGCAATCAAATTGCTAATTCCCGAATCCCAGATTTATCTATCCAGCCATCATCAATTATATTACACATACGCTTTGATCGTGTATAGCCCATACGTGAAAATATCACTTTGAGGTAGCTCAGATTTATAGTTCCTTATGCTTACACATATAGTTCCTTATGCTTAACCACAGGCTGTGATCTGCTTACTTTTAAAATAAATATCTATGTATAGAGTTCCCAAGACGATGTCCTCTCCCTCGCTTTTTGCCCAGTGCACCAGAAGGTAAAAAATATCCTAAATAAAAACATGGTGTCTCACTACAGTCTTATAATCTGATCCCATAGTTCAGTCAGTGTGTTTTCTTCCCAGTCTAAACCAGTGCACTCCAGAAGAGAGAGAAATCACACATTTGAAATGCCTCAAAATAAATCATTCGCAAACAGCATGAGTTGGATATAAAGGAACACTACAGAATATTGAGCTAGGAGGGACGGACAGAGCAGCGTCACAGTCCTACAGGGTTTTACTTTGATTTAATCGGCCCAATCAGCACCTCTGTCTCATCCTGACCCTGCAATTTGTGGCATGCAAACTCCAGCTACTAGGTTTACAGCAAGATCAGTTTTACCCTTCGTAACCTGATTATACCCTACATTTTAAAAAAAGAAACCACAACAAAGCTCACTGTGCAGGAACACTGATGGAAAAATACACTCACAAGCCATTTAACAACACAAACTGCCTAACTGCAACAAGTAAGCCCATCCCAAGGTGTTTAACTTATGTTTTGTGAGCAGAAAATTCTTCTCCCTGAGGAAAGAACAAAAGAAGTCCCCACTGAGTTTCTTTATAGGTGGAGAAATTTCATTCTCTTGGAATTTGTTTCTATTCCCAAAACTCCTCTGAATAAATGTAATTATTTGTAAATCGTGGGGCTTGCTTTGCCGCTCGCTGGCCGAGCTCCCAAAAATGCACTGCTTGTCCATTGACGCTGGAGAACGAGCAAGGGCACTCTTTCAAAACTTTGGGGAAAGGAAAAAAAGGGGAAGAAAAAAAAAAGAATATAAAAATTTGGACTTCTTTTTTTTCGTTTCCCTTTCAGCGCTTTGCAATAATTTGCCTTCAAGAGCCCTGGATTTACTCCAATATTTTTGAGGTAGGAAACACGGAGAGGTTCAGTTCTTTATTGACTCCATCAGGTTCAGGTTACACATCAGGGTATAAAATCATAAACAAATGGATGGCATTTACATTTCTGAAGTGTTTCCATCCCCTCGCCCTCTCGCCCCTCGGAAAGGTAGAGCACAAGGAGCGCCGCGTTGGTAAAGGAAGCCAGGTGGCTTTGCCAATAAATAAGACATCCTTTCTGCCCTCTCCTTAGCCGTGGGCTGCTCCCTCCCTCGGGTCCCTGGGTTGAGTCCAAACCGAAATCCTATGTGCACCGAGCGGGTCAGTCCCAGGTGAACCCTGAGGAAATCAGCATCGTGCCCCAAACTGTCTGTGCAGTTAGTTTTGTAGTGTTGGGAATGTGGAGAATAAGCTATAAGTTGCCTGGTTTTGTAAGCAGATCACCCCCTGGTCAGGACCAAAGTGAAGGAGTCAAAGAAATGGGACCGGAGCATGGCCTCTAATTCTTTCTGCAACTCCCTTAGCCAGTGCTACTGCGTTTTCTGGGGCAACAGCCCCAGAGGTGTTTGCTCCCTCCATTGAAAAGAATTGCCATCGCTCGCTCTCTTGTCATATTTGTGACTGGGAAGTGAGGAAATGGAAATTGTAAAGTCACACAACTCTAACTGAGGTTTACGGTTCCCGGAGAGAGGAGGGACAAAGTGACACCGGTGCCACTGAAGTCACTCTTTGTTCTTATGAGTTCCAAGTAGACAACCCTGCCCAACCTCCCAAGCCCCCTGCAAGGATCAGAGACTTGAACAGCAAGAACATGCAAGCAACTGGAGGCAAGACTGGAATCAAAGGCAGTCAAGCCCTGTACAAATCAGACAGTCCTCATTTCGCCTTGATATCACCGTCTGTTATTAGTCGTCAGAAGTGCAGCACTTCTCATGACAACACACAACCTTGATCATGAAATGTTTTCACAATCAATATCAATACGCTCCTTGTACATCACTGCGTGACTCCAAGGGCTGTGCAAGCTGTAGCAAGAGCCCATGTGCAGATCCTACTGACACATAAGTGGTGCTGGGGTGGGACGCGGTAGCTATGAAGAAGCTGGCAAGAAGCAAGAAGAGGAGTCTGACTGCACTGGAGTAGCTTTCCATGAGGCAGCCCCTTCAGTACTCCAAAGAGCAACACCCTCAAGTATACCAAGTAGGACCAAGAATTGTTAAGAGAGATCTCCAGGGAGCCTTGACAGGTACAACGTTTGCTGTTTCTGACACACGGTGAAGAAATTCTAGTCCAGAGTTGGTTCGCATTCACCCCCTGAATTATTAACAGCAGCTCTAGCAGCACTTGGATGTTTCTTAGACATCCTCCAACTTAGTTCAACCAAAGCAGCGGCGGCATGTTTAATTATTGCAAGAATGAAGAAGATACCCGTGGTCAGAGGTGAGAACAGAAACAGAGCCATGGGGAGGTGAAGGAATGGCTGAGAGAGCTGGGGGTGTTTATCCTGGAGAAGAGGAGGCTGAGGGGAGACCTCATTGCTCTCTACAACTACCTGAAAGGAGGTTGTGGAGAGGAGGGAGCTGGGCTCTTCTCCGAAGGGACAGAGGACAGGACGAGAAGGAATGGCCGCAAGCTCCACCAGGGGAGGGTCAGGCAGGACATTAGGAAAAAAATTGTCACAGAAGGGGTGATTGGTCAGTGTCAGAGGCTACCCAGGGAGGGGGTTGAGTCCCCTTCCCTGGAGGTGTTTAAGGGACGGGTGGACGAGGTGCTGAGGGACATGGGTTAGTGTTTGATAGGAATGGTTGGACTCGATGATCTGATGGGTCTCTTCCAACCTGGTTGTTCTATGATTCTATAAATTGGCTTCATCAAAGGCAAATCCAGATTTTAAAAGTCTTCCAAGGTGCAGCCCAGTTCCATATCTACTACACAAAACCGAGGGCACGTACAAAGCAGGGTGAGGTTATGTGTTTGCAGATTAACTAACCCGGTGGTGGTGGTGACATGAAAATAAGACTTTTGAATAAATCATTATCTAGAATAAAGACACAAACTTCCTTCTTTGCTGCAAGTTAAAGTAAGTCCATCCAATTCACTGGCTTGTGGCAGAATCACACCTTAAACCTTGTGTGTGAGCACAGCTCTGCTACGAGGATTATATAAGGACATCCTGAACCCTGGGGAATGCTTATTGCTAACGGAGCTAATGATCCCTTTTTCAGATGTTCACTTCTATAGGAGGTGGTAGTGGAAGCATCTTCTTAATCGTGTCTGTGTTTCATACCGTGACGGTACTCACGTGTATAAAATTAAATATGGACATAAGTGATTGCAGGTTTAGGACATGAGACAATAAGGACCGAATTTGCGGTGGCTGAGCCTCGGCCTCCAGAACTGCATGCTTTAAATTGGGAGATGCGGTTATGAATGATCACGTTTTCATATGCCCCAGAGCTCTGAAATGCACACAAACGTATTTTGCATGCACCAAACCCAAGTTCTGAGCAATGAAACCCAGACCAAAAGAAGTATGAGCGTGGGGGGGAAGCAAGCGATGAAGATCAGAGTCCTCTGATCCAAGTGAGGACTCTCCTATGGAACAGCCTGCTTCCCTTCCATGGCAGAAAGAATTTCTACATGTGTCCTCGCGAGATTTCTTAGTTGCGCCGGCAAGGACAATCCTTACTGGGGAGAGGTGGGAATCATTTGAGAAATAATCAAAATGCTACACCTAAAAGTGTATTAAAAAATAAGAGACTCAGAGCTTGTGGATCACAAATCCCATAGTCCCACCTCAGATCCACAGCTGGTTATCTATTTGGGTCATAGAATCATAGAATCATAGAATCACCAGATTGGAAAAGACCCATCGAATCATCGAGTCCAACCATTCCTATCAAACACTAACCCATGTCCCTCAGCACCTTGTCTACCTGTGCCTTAAACCCCTCCAGGGGAGATGAAGGTGTTTAAGGCACGGGTAGACCACACCGTGGAGTGAACCCATTGAGAACTCGACCCAGCGAGCGGGTTGAGCCTCAGCACGGAGATAATTTGTGAAGATGGAGGAGGCTGTGATGGAGCAGGGAATCCCATGAGACACAGATCCGGTTCCCTCATTTCTGAGCCCCTGGTGGGACATGACGTGACAGACCTATCTAGCCTGAGCTTTAATTTCCTCACCTATAAAAATACCACTCGTATTGCCCTTCTTCTGGGGCGCGGGGGCAGTGGGGCAGTAACAATGCACTGCTGACTCTCTGCCATATGTGTTTCCAGATAGATTTTCCATCTGGTCACAGCTCACTGCGACCTTTGAGAACATTTTTCTTGCTGCTCTGAAATACAAAATGCCTGTTACTGAGTGGAATGAACCAGCAAGCATCCACTCAGGGCTTGCTTGCAAGCGAAGAAAAACACTACCCACAACATTCAGAAGAGATACAAGTGCTCACAGGAGACTTTAAATATATATTTTTTTGTTAACTGTGATGTTGCCTGTAGCTCTTTATGGCACTTTTAAAGCATCAAAGCTCAGATTTTGTTATATTGAACCTGGAAAGCTTCAAAAAGTTTTTGTAAATTAATTTTTTTTTTAAAAAAAAGATACCAAAAGCTATGAAGTGGGATTTTGGAGATGGGAATATGCTTTGATTTCAGTGGTTAATGCAAATAATGCTCTCTCCTCCTCCTCCTCCCCCCTGTGCCCCCAACAGAGCTTTCAGTGCTGCAGACGGAAGGTGGGGAAAAACAAATATGACATAAATTGTCTTGGTAAACAAGTAAATCGTGTCACTTAACTCTTCCCCCTATGACTCCTTGCTGGAACTCGGAATTAGTTTATGGCAGGGCTCTGTCAAAAGGCTCCCCTCCCTGGAAACAGAGGTGAGACCTCAAAAGCCATTGTCTCTTTAGTTAATTAATTAAGGTAATATTGAGTAGAGCTTTGCTTCTGAGTTCAAGGAACCCAGCTGGGGGCAGCAGCCTGTTGTTTGATGCCATGAATACGAAGGAATGAGCTCGGGGCCCTGCATTAAAATCCAAAATCATTTAAAACACGTCGGGGAGGAGGGGATGGGGGGAAGGAGCTGGCAGGGGGAGCCCGGTTTGCAGAGCTTTACAGCAAGGTCTTAGCCTTCTTCAAACAACAGGAGGGTCATTTTGCATTTTACACCACTGCCAGAGAAGCGGCGACCGCTTCCTTGGCTCCTGACTCTTTCAAGCCTAAGAGAGGAGGAGGCTGGCTGAAGTTTTGCAGAGCTGAGCTCTTTCCCCGCGCAGGCTCCTTGGGCTGGGGAATGCTTCTTACTGGTGCCTGACCCAATCCCTATAAACGTCGCATTGGTCAATTTTGCTTACATGGGGAATCCTCTCACAGACATGGGATGGGATGACTCATTTGGATCAAGTCGCCCACAGACGTAAGCCTTTGCAGGCCTAAGCTGGAAATGTGTTTTATTTACGAGCAGCATCTCGTTGTTCACTCTGTGAGCTGATTTGCCTCTAAAGAAAAAAAAGTAGAAAGACAAATCTCCAGGTCCATATTCAATCTTTGGGTAAAACTCCTGCGGATACCATGGGAATTTTCCTGCATAAACCTGCCAGGTTTTGAGGAGGAAAAAAAATAGCTGTGGATGGGGCTCTGCTTAGTAAATTGTACACAAGGTTCCAGTCTTGGCTTTGTCGCTGATACACCCTGTGAACCTGGGCAAGCTGCTTCACTTGGGTTATCCGCTGGCTCTTGCCTTCACTGCAAGCCCTGGCTGTGCATCCGTGCACTGCCTACTGCAGCGGCCTCACAGCTCAGTCCTAGCCCATAAAGCAAATAATATTCATCCATCCCATCCGCACTATGCCCTGTCTCAGTCATTGCCCTCGTGCCGTCAGCTGCCTCTGCATAAACACGCGTCTCTCTAGAACCACAGAATCACAGAATGTTCTGAGCTGGAAGGGACCCACAAGGGTCATCGAGTCCAACTCCTGTCCCTGCTCACGACGCCCCAGCATTCACACCGTGGGGCTGAGGGTGAGGGCCAAATGCTTTAGGAATATCATCAGGCTGTGACTACCTCGTTAGGAGCTGTTCCAGCGCTCCATATCCCTCTGTATGAAGAATCTTCTCCTAATGTCATAGAATCATAGAATCATAGATCAACCAGGTTGGAAGAGACCCATTGGATCATCGAGTCTAACCACTCCTATCAAACACTAAACTCTAAATCATGTCCCTCAGGACCTCATCTACCTGTGCCTTAAACACCTCCAGGGAAGGGGAATCAACGCCCTCCCTGGGCAGCCTATTCCAATGCCCAATGACCCTCTGTGTGAAAAACTTCCTCCTAATCTCCAGCCTAAATCTCCCCTGGTGGAGCTTGAGGCCATTCCCTCTTGCCCTAACCCACCCCTGGTGCAGCTTCCAGATGTTATTTCTTTCACTTTTCCTATAAAACAAGAACTAACAAACCAACAGGTGCAGGATTTAATGCCTGGAGACTGCGCGATCTTTGTGGATTTGAAAACCTCTCTTTTCCCCCTCGTCCCCATATGCCGTGTGTTAACGTCTGCCGCTGCATTCAGTCCAATTTAGCTTGGTATCTTCTCAGGGGAGAGGTTGGCTCTCATCTGTATGTGGCTGCCGAGCACCAGGCACACCAGTGGCACTGTATAAATAACAGGGATCATAAATAGCTGACAACACCTGCTGGTTTGGAATTGGCAACAAGTGATAATCCTGTGAGCAGCTAAATGGGACTTTGGGATTGCGGGTACTGGCTTGGCTAACTGGCTCCTTGGTTTGATTATGTGTTTATTTCATTCCCTTTTTTTTTTTTTTTTTTTTGGCCTTTGAAATGCCTGAGGGAACCACTATGGGAACCGGAATGACCCAAAATCTGTTCATCTTTCATCACGTCAGCTCCTGGTCTGTTTCTTTCATTCCCCACCCTGGTCCTATTTGTGATGCTTTCAGATAAATGTGCCTTATGGAAACTCCAAAAGGAAATAATAAAAATACTGAGGGGTTACAAAGCGTTCCTTTTCCTGCAAAAACCTGGGCCCAGCAGTAGTTCTGTTCACTCACATCAATAAAATCCATTGAGGATGTGTGTGCTTGAAGAGTCAGAGGTCTGACTTTTTTTTTTTTTTTCCTGGGACCAAATCATAGAATCATAGAACAACCAGGTTGGAAGAGACCCATCAGATCATTGAGTCCAACCATTCCTATCAAAAATGTCCATGGTTCTAGGAAAATGATCCCTAGAAAGAGGCTCTGGGATGGGGCACGTGCATAGGCTCATTCTGGAGCGAGGGAGCTGCTCCTGTGCTGTCGCTGTGTGCACGAATCCCTTTGTGAAAAGCATCTCTGCCGCTAAACTGCAGCTGAAGACAGGGCTGCTCGCCTGGTGCTGGAGCCCTCCTTGGGTCTGCGAAGAGTTAAACGGCTCTAAAATCACATATCGGGTTCCTACAATTCCCTGCAAACCATTGCCCTGGCTAATTAAGCAGGCACTTCCCTAATTGGGAAACACTTTGGGTTTGGTTGGTATTTCTTTTTTCTTTTGCTCGGTGTTTCCTCTCCTCCCTGTTGCTCTTCTGGGGGTTTTGTTTTAAATAGATTGGTTTTGCCCTCGTGGCTCCATCTCCATTCAGATCTCCTTTGGAAACCACAAAGTACAGGTTAGGGGGGTCATAAGTCGCATAACGCCCTTGAGGGAAGTTTGGCTTTAGCCAGCCATGAAATAGCAACTCTTCCGCTGCAGAGGGGAAGGTGAGGCTGGGGAAAAGGGGTAATTTTATTATTATTATCATCGCTTGACCTCCCAACCCAGCGCTCGGAGCTGTCTCTCGTTAAGGAGTGTGTAAACAGGGATATGGCTCTGCAAGACCTCGACTGATCCATGGCAGGACTTATCAGCCCCCAAAACTCCCTCACGGCCACTGCAGCAGCCGAGACAAGATGCTCCTACCTCAAAGCAATCCTCTAAATGTGACAACAGGGACAGAGGAGACCCGTGGACATCGAGGACTGAGATGTGAAGGCAAGAACTAAGGCATTTAGATGGGATAGAAAATCTCTACGTTTTGGTTGACACCCTACTCAGGCTATTTGTTGCCTCTCCAAGTTAATTTGAGGGCCAAGATGATGAGAAACGCATCCTTTCTCTATTTTTTTCCCACTGTCCAGGCAACAAAATATCCCAAGATGACAAAGCCAAAATGCAGCAACTGCAAACACACGTTAATACCTTCTCTCCCCTTCCAAGGCTTTCAAAACTTTTCTGAATGAAAGTTAGCAAAGGTGGGAAATAGCCAAAAGATGTGAAGACGGAAACCAGAGTACAGCTCATTGCAGTTTTATGGGAGAAACCAAAGCTGTTTGATATCTCCCAAAACAAACTCTGTCTGACTCTCCTCTGGGCACGACTCGAGTCTGGAGCTCGGAGCAGCTGGTGACAGAAAGGGTAGCGACTGCCTGCAGAGTCCGAGACATGAGGAAACCAAGCCAGTCCAAAGTTTCCATCCCCTACCCCTCTCCATGAGTTATCCATCCCCAAAACCCCCTCGCAGCCAGGTCAAGATGCTCCCACCTTGGAGTGGTCCCCTGGACGTGCCAACGAGGACCTGTGGACACTCAGGGCTGGGATGTGAAGGCTCAGGGTGTTTCATAGAATCATAGAATCACCAGGTCGGAAGAGACACGTCGGATCATCGAGTGCAATCATTCCTATCAAACACTAAACCCTGTTTCTCCCCCCCTCTCCACCACATCCCGCCAGCACGAGGCCGACATCCCAGGGAAAGGGAAAAAAAAAAATAAAATAAATCCATCAAAGCCTATTAGTGAAATTGCTCTGTGCAAACCTAATTGACCACGAGGGATCCCCTAGACAAGCAAGGCCGTAAATCGCGATTTTAACAGCGACAAGGGGGAAGGAACCAGGAGGAGGAAGGAAAAGAGAGAGAAAGAGGGGGATGGATGAAATTTTGCGCTTGCTGGGGATCATTTTAGGCGACTGCGTGGCTGGAGGCGGCGGAGAAAGGAGGCCTGATCTGCAGCATATGGTGCAAAGAGCCAGTGCTGGGGTGAAAGAATAAAAACCCCGAAGGCCGCAGATCCCAAGGAGCTATTTATTCCTCCCCCTGCAGATGTACATTAATGCAGGAGGAGTAGGGGGAGCAGATCTTTGGGTCGGAGAAAGAGAAACAGCAGCTCCTTCCTTTTAACATGCTGTTGTCTGGCTTGATCTTGTCACTCCAAAGGGACCCATTCAGAGGTATTCATGCATCTGCCTCGGGGGGACAATGGGACCTTAGTTTATAAACTGTCTGTCCAGTTGCCTGCAGCCTTTAGTCCTTTTGTTTTCGCTTCTCTTAATAAACTTTTTGGGGGAGTTCATCAATACGCTTGAATAGCTGATGTTCTCATTCTCAGAGAGAGGAATAACAGAAGGTCTCGAAGGTTTGTTGTTTTTTTTCTTTTTTTTTTTTTAATAGGGGTGGGGGTGGATTTTTTTTTCCCCCTTAAAGGGGAACCGAGGCTTGAAAAGCATCAGAATCAACCCTTAAAAAAAAAATCTAAACCAACCCCAAACAAAACCTCTCTTCAAAAGGGATGGAGAAATGCACAATATTTAACTGTGTAAGTGTATTTAACCCCCCCCTAAAAAAAAAAATAAAGCAATTTTCGTCCTGCTGACAGAATTAAGACTATCTCCACCTCATTTTACAGCTCTCACAGTATTTCGGGTAGGGGGACCGGGATGGAATTTCGAGACCAGCCTCATTTCCAGGGGATTTAGGGCTGAAAGCTGCCTCCAACCTCCCCCTCTCAGTTCCCTAACCACCCCCCCCCCCCCCCCCCCCCCAAGCCTTTCCTGGCAATGACAGAAATCACAGCCTAGCAGATACATTTCGCCCCCAAAATCGCAGGGACCGTCCTCAAATCGCAGGGAACGTCCCCCAAACCGCAGGGAATGATGTCCCCAGCCCAGCAGAACCCTCCCCTCCCTCCCTTCCCCGGCGTCTCCTTTGTAGCTGAGCCCAGAGGCGGCTGCTTTTGGGGGGGGATGCCCCTATTTCCAAGGCTCAGCCCCCTCCCCGTGCCTGCTCCCTCTCTCCTCCCTTGATTTCTCTTTTAAGGCGTTTATTTTCCTGGCAGCCCCTTTCTCTCTCCCTCCCAGCAAAGCCGAGGGAGCTCGGCTGCAGCCACCGATGCTTGGTCGCCCCCCTCCTTCCCGAGGTAGCCCCCCCCCCCCCCCTTTCCCCATCAGGCTCTCCCCAGTGGCTCCAGTTCAGCGTTTTAAGGCCCTAATGAGTGTTGACAAGTTTAATGAGTTTGTTTTAAAGAGGAAAAAACTGGTCAAGTCGAGATTTCCGAGTCAAATCCATTAAGGAGGGTCCCATTCAAACCCCTCTCCCGACAGCTCCAGCCGCTTCTCTCACACTTCAGCAGCCAGAGCTGAGCTGGGCTGGGGGAACCCCAACCCCCCCAAGCCTTGCCTCACAGCGGGGACCCCCGACCCCCCCTCATCTCCTGGGGAGAGAAGCCCATCCTGCTGCTTCTTGCAGGGATGGAGCTGGTTTGGGATGCAGGATTGAGCATCCCAAGCATCACTCAGGGGTTCAGGGGGGTCTGAGCATCCCCCTCCATCCTCTCAGGGCTGCCCTTGGCAGCCCTGAGAGGATGGAGGGGGATGCTCAGACCCCCCTGAACCCCTCAAACCCTCCCTGCAGGTCAAGGACAGAGAGGACCCGTGGCCAAAGGGTCCAGCATCCCTGTAGGAAATTTCATTAAACGCCTCTCTATCCCCCCCAAACCTTCCCTCTCATTCTCTCTCCCCCCTCCAAGCCTCCCCTATAAGCAAACAGCCCTATAAGTGAAGCCGAGGAGGTGGAGGTCACGTTAAGTCATCCAGTCTGACTTGGTGAACTTTGAGCTGAGTGATTAGGAGAAGGGGGAGAGTGGAGGGGGTGGGGGGGGGGTGGGGGTGGTTTCTCTTTTTTTTTTTTTTCCAATTTCTCCACTTCCTAGGTCTCTCCATTGTTCCAAGTCCAAACAGCTGCTGGTGCTAATCTTGGGGTTATTTGCAATCAGGGAGGAAGAAATACCCACAACCCTAGAGTGCTCCGGAGACCAACTGGGAGACGGAGTTAAAACAAAACAAACCCAACTTATTGAGCTCGGTTGGGACTCTGAGCCTTGCAGGTACCTCTCAATCCCAAAATAAAACCACTCAGGGACAGAAAAACCATGGAAATCAGGCCTACAGGTAGCTGGGACCTTTCCAAAAGGTTAGACTCCATCCACTCGAGGGCTGCCCAAGAAATATCTACTGGGAGGGAGAGAAAGGACCACAAAAGCCCAGTTGGAGACAAGCCTGGAGAACTCCCCCCTGCTCCAGTAGCCTCTGAAGGATATTTGGTATTTGAGGGTTTTTTTTTTTAAGCTGTTACTAAGAAGAGATGGAGAAAATAAAGAGTTGGAGGAACCTGCAGTAGAATCAGAATCATAGAATCATAGAATCACCAGGTTGGAATAGACCCACTGGATCATCAAGTCCAACCATTCCTATCAAACACTAACCCATATCCCTCAGCACCTAGTCCCGTAAACCCCTCCAGGGAAGGGGACTCAACCCCCTCCCTTGGTTTGACTTGATTTAGTGACTTGGTTTAGTGTTAGATAGGAATGGTTGGACTAGAAGATGCGATGGGTCCCTTCCAACCTGGTGGTTCTGTGATCTTCTGTGATCTCCCTGGGCAGTTCCAGTGGCCAATCGCCCTTTCTGGGAAAGATTTTTTCCTCCTGTCCTGCTCACACGTGGCTGTGGTGGTGATAGACGGGAATGCTCTGCTCCTCTAGAGCAGGGAGCAGATCACCCTCTAATTAATTTATTTCCCTAATAAACAGAGCCCTGGGGGGGGGTGGGGAGGGATGCTGGGTGGATGCCTTGAGGCATCTCCCAGGGCTTCCCAGGCAGCAGGAACAGCTCTGGGAACCCCAAGTTTGGCCAATAGTAGTAGTAATAGTAGCAATAGTAGCAATAGTAATAGAATCATAGAATCATAGAATCACCAGGTTGGAAGAGACCCACAAGATCATCGAGTCCAACCATTAAGTCCTACCATAGTAGGCACACACTGGTTACTCCCACTCCTTCTTTTTTTTTTTTTTTTTTTTTTTTTTTTGTTGGTTATAGAGTACGTCTCACATCTGTGTTCAGAGGGGTCTGCTATTTCTCACTGCTTAACACCTCTTCAAAATTTATAAGCCAACTTCTTGACTTCTTGAGATGCAAGAAGATCTCTTTTGTAAAGAAAAACCTAAAATGTTACTTTTTTTTTTTTTTGCTGTCTTCTTCTGACCCTAACACTAAACCAAAATTAACAGAGCTATTTTCCTGCAATGACACCAATTTCATACGACAATGTGAGTGTTTAAACAAAATCATTTAACTTATCTAGTTAGCACTTGAGTTTAAACTAAATTTCTTCTGCAAGTCCTATGCCCTGCACAAGGGAAGCTTTTCAACGGCATCCAAGAAGAAATAAAACTGTGTTTTATCTCAGGGAATAGTCGAAAAGTTACTGAAATAGTAATAATGATAATGATAATAATAATAATGATAATAATAATAATAATGATCATAATCATCATAGTAATAATAACAGTAGTAATAGTAATAGTAATAGTAATAGTAGTAGTAATAGTAATAGTAGTAGTAGTAGTAATAGTGATGATGATGATGATAATCATCATAGTAATAGTAATAGTAATAATGATGATAATAATAATCATCATCATCATAGTAATAGTAATAATAACAGTAGTAGTAGTAATAGTAATAATGATGATGATGATGACAATAATAATAATAATAATAATAATAATAATAATAATAATAATAATAATAATAATAATAATAATAATAATAAAAGAGCCTTAAAACCCGGACTCCTAAAATTGCTGGGGTGGGATCCCACACGTGTCCAGGTTGGGATAAATCTCCCTTTTTCGAAGGGGGTTGATTAATATGCTCCCTGGCTGTGCCGGGGGGGGGGAGGGGGGGGGTTGGGGGGGGGGGCAGCCCCTGCCTGTCCCGGAGCCGCTTCCAGCAGCACTCGGAGCTTTATTGGTTTACTTAGGTGTTAATCCCTTAACAATCGAGTTGTCTGCCCACGGAGCCCGTGGTCTCTATTCTTGTTTACATCTAATTACGGGGCTGAAATGCCACTTCCCTTCCCACCCTTCCCCTTCCCCAAAGCCTCTGAACCAACTCTCATTTCAACTCCCTCCAAAGCAGGTAAAACCCTTTCTCCAAGGGAAGGGATTTGCAGCAACAGCTGTTGGGGAAAGGAGGATGCTTGGAGGAGGGAAAAGGGGTCTGGGATACCAAAAATCCTGTCCCCAGAGCTTTGGGCCACCAAAAATCCTGTCCCCAGATCTCTAGGCCACACCAAAAGTCCTGTCCCCAGAGCTTTGGGCCACCAAAAATCCTGTCCCCAGAGCTTTGGGCCACCAAAAATCCTGTCCCCAGAGCTTTGGGCCACCAAAAGTCCTGTCCCCAGAGCTTTGGGCCACCAAAAGTCCTGTCCCCAGAGCTTTGGGCCACCAAAACTTCTGTCCCCAGAGCTCTGGAGTGTCCCTGCCCTGCTGCACCCCCTCCCTGCCCCAAGATCTCGGATGCCAGGGGGACCTCTCCCATCTTCCTCGAGTCACAAGCATCTCGGGGCTTCCCTTAATTCAATTAACCCTCCTAAGTGCAGGAAAGCAGCGCAGATCCAGCCGAGGAGGCAGTCACCGCCACTAACAAAGGAGCTTTCTTTGCAGAGGGTGCAGGGACCCCCCCCTTGGCCCCCGTGTCATCCCTCCCCGGCCGCTCCTGCCTCGTCGGGGTTAACGATTCAAGCCACCACCGCCAGCTCTGGGACTGCAAACTCGGCTCAGATAGAGCGTCTCGAGCCCTGGGGCAATTCCTCTAAATCAATTTTCAAAACAATCAGTTTAGGGGCTTTTAATTAAGCTTTAAAGCGGCGGTTTAAAAATAGCAGTTTACTTCTTTGGGATGCAAACTAGGCTAGAGTGAAAATAAATCAGAGAGACGGAGGCCGCTGCCTTTTGGGACTCAGGGAGACGTAGATTATGTGCGTCCCAAGATTACCAGGATTTTTTTTTTCCTCCCCCCCCCCCCCACCCCCTCTTTCTTTTAACACTTATTCTCTGTCTCTCTCTCGCAGCAGCTGCTCTTTCCCTGCCAGCACCGAAGTGACTGAAAACAGGGGATTCCGAGCAGTTTTCCCAAAGGAAGGAATCCTCACCACCCCGGGATCCCGCTGCCAGCAGCAGCTTCATCGCTTTTTTTTTTTTTTAAAAAAAAATAAAAATATAAATTTATATCTATGTACTTTGAGGGAGAGAAGAAATAAAATCAAACTCCCCTCTTGGGATTTTTGGAAGGAGGAAACCCCCAGAGCCGAGACGGGATCCGCTTTCTGCAAAGGTTTAGTGTTTGATAGGAATGGTTGGACTCGATGATCCGATGGGTCTCTTCCAACCTGGTTGCTCTAGGATTCTATGATTTCGCTTAAAAGATGAATTTCGGCTCCTTTTGCGCCTTTGGAAGTATATAAATCGCATCCTGCGGGTTCTTCCCACCTCCCTGCTCAGCCTTTCCCTTTGTTTAATACTTTAGTGGTTCTAAAGGGGATGGTCACGGGGTCCAGCTCCACACGCTCCGCACCTTCCAGTCCCTGGAGCTGGAGGGTTTGGGTCTCCAGCCTCGGCAGGGAGGGAGAAACTGGAGGGTTTGGGTCTCCAGCCTCGTCAGGGAGGGAGATGCTGGAGGGTTTGAGTCTCCAACCTCGGCCGGGAGGGAGATGCTGGAGGGTTTGGGTCCCCAACCTCGGCCGGGAGGGAGATGCTGGAGGGTTTGGGTCCCCAACCTCGGCCGGGAGGGAGATGCTGGAGGGTTTGGGTCCCCAACCTCGTCAGGGAGGGAGATGCTGGAGGGTTTGGGTCCCCAACCTCGTCAGGGAGGGAGATGCTGGAGGGTTTGGGTCCCCAACCTCGTCAGGGAGGGAGATGCTGGAGGGTTCGTGTCCCCAACCTCGTCAGGGAGGGAGATGCTGGAGGGTTTGTGTCCCCATTCTCGGCCGGGAGGGAGATGCTGGAGCTCAGCCCTCGCCCCCAAAAAGCAGCTCAGTAGAGGGATCACTGCCTCGGGTTGATTAAAGAGTAATTAAGGGCTGCGAGAGCCCTTTGGTGCCGCTTCCAGGACTCCCTTGTGCCCTGGAGGGTCTCTCCCTCGGTTACCCATGGACAGTACAGACTGACCGGGATGAGCCTGGACCCCAGACCCCGACTGAGCCGATGGGGCCGATGGGGCAGGAATGCAAAACGCAGCCACTTTTCGACCTGAAAAGCAGCCGCGTGGGGTGACTTCTCCTCCCTGCCAGACCCCAGGAGGCTCCTTGGGAAGGTTCCCTCCCTTCCCTCCTCATCCTCAGCCCTCCAGCCCCTGCTCTTCTCGCGCGGCCGAGACCTTGACCAGCTTTATTCCCAGTTTGGGGCTCCCCGTGCCCTGTGTGTCCCCCCCCAG